>LPNX010309326.1:0-15046 GCA_001517045.1 Pseudotsuga menziesii | reverse complement strand
GTGCTTTGGCATACTTGACTTGTGATAAAAAGACAGCATGCTTAGATTGCAAAAATTCTACACCTAAACAATAATGAAGCAGGCTTTAATCAGTAATTTAAAAAATAGATCAAATATCAAATTTCACCTGTTGAATCTTGTTAGCACTGCTTTTGGTGATGGGAAGACCATCAACATAGACAAAATAAGATCAATATATCATCGTTACTATTTTTGACATAGTAAGTGGGTTCATAATAGGTTTTTCTAACTCTAGAATCTCTAAGGTATTGATCAAGTTTGAAATACCAGGCTTGAGGAGTCTGCTTGAGTCCATACAAGGACTTTACCATCCATACAAGGAATTTACCAACCAACAAACCAAATGTTTCTTTCCAAAAAAATGAAACCCTTGCGGTTACATCAAGGCACTTTTAACATCCATCTGTATATCTTCCATCTAGAATTAGCAGAAATGGAGATAACTAGTCAAAAAGTTACCATTTTCACTGTGGGGGCAAAGATTTCTTCACAGTACACCCCTTCATCTTGTGCATATCCTTTGGCAACAAGACAAGCTTTGTATCTGTCTTAAGAACCATCTAGTTTATATTTCACTTTTAAAATCCATTTACAACCAAGTGCTTTCTTCCCTAGAGGCAATGTGGACAAGACCCAAGTCTTGCTTTTCATCTATGCATCATATTTCACTTTCATTGCAGCCTCTAATTCAAGTTTTCCTTTGGATTCTTCAAATGTGCTAGGTTCAAATAACTAACACGAAAACAACAGAAGTTAGAGAAAAATTTATCTGCTCACTGCCTTGCACAATTTGTTTCCTCAATCATGTAGTCTTTCCTTCTAGTGCCTTTGGCAACTCATCTTCTCAATATCCTTCCATCATGGTATAATACCATTTCCATTTCCTTTGTTGGCCCTCTTGGTCTTTCTGTGAAGATCAAGAATCCCTCTCTGTTGTGAAGATTGAGAATCCCCCTTTTCTTCACCAAACCCCTCCTTGAAACTTGACTCCTATGATGTTTCCGGCTCTGAGTCCTGTTTGATTTCAACACCAGAACTTGTTCTTGAATGAGCAACAATTTCCCATACACTACTTAGTACTATCCATAGATTTACCATCATCACAGAAGAATGATATTTTCTCATCTACAACATCTCTATTAATCACAATTTTGTTCATAGAAACATCCAGTTATTCATTAGGAACGTTTTTCCTAGGGAATATTTGCAAAAGCAATACAACTGAAAATACGAAAATCTCTTACAAAAGGTTTTCTACCTAACCATGAATCCTCGGGAGTGATATCCTACAAATATTTACAAAGAGTTTTGTTAAGGATGTAAACCACAACATTCACTGGTTTTTCCCAGTATGGCTATGGTACATTCTGGTTGTGCACCATGCACTTTGCCATCTCCACAACTATCTTATTCCTCCTTTCCATGACTCCATTTTGTTGTGGAGTGTATGGAGTGGTATACCGCCTATGTATACCTTCCCTTTTGCAAGATTCTTTGAACTAAGTTGAAACAAACTCACCTCCATTATCATATCCTAAAGCTTTCAGTTGTTTACTTGTTTGTTTCTCTACCAAAGCTTTTTATGTTACAAAATTTGAACAACAACTTGACTTATTATTCATAAAACAAACCCTAATTTTCCTTGAATAGTCATCAACCAGTAATAGGAATTACTTATCTCCATATATTGTAAGTGTTTTCATTGGACCATGCAAATCAACATGTACTAGGTCCAAAACTCATTTGGTTTGCCATGTTTTATTGTCAGTATCAAATAAAAGCCAATGTTGTTTTCATAACTAACAGCCTGCACGTATCTCTAACAATATTGCACATACCTCTAACAATCCTGAATGGGTGGAAGACCATCCACCATATTAGTCTTATTAAGTACAAATAAATATTGACAACTTAGGTGTCCATACCTTTAATGCCAGAGTACATTTGTATTCTCTACCACAGCTGGTGCATGTGCCTTTGTTGTTTTTAGAATCAACCAGTCTATGCAACCATTTTTCACCAATACAAACTATAGTCACCTTGTTATCACGAGAGTAGTGACCATATATTTGCTTCCTTGAAAATTTACAAAAATATTAGGGTTCCTAGTTATCTCACTAATAGACGAGATTTTTGCTCATGTTAGGAACATATCAAACATTTTTGAAAGTATAAGTTAAAGTATTGTTCAATATGACATGAACAACCTCACATCCTCTAACATAGTGAGTCCATCCATCACCCAAAGCAATATATTCATTATTACTCTTATCTTTAATGAAATTCACATACCAGTTTCTATGACACTTGTAGTGGTGAGATGCACCTGAGTCGAATACCAGGCTATAGACTTAGTTGATTGATTATGTAATGCCACAAATGCAAAATCACCCACTGCTTCTTCTTCACCTCTTTCGGCAACATTTGCATGCCTTGATTTCATTTGACCACGTGCCAAGTCATTTTTTTTTGGCAATATCTCTTGAAGTGTCTAGGCTTATTGCAATAATAACATCTGAATTTGTTCTCTTTGATACATTGCTAGCATTTTTTTTGTCTTTGCCTTTGAACTCTGCACTTAATGCACTCATTATAGTGGATGGATTTGATGCTTCTATCTGATCTAGCCTCCTTTCCTTTTGTACAAAAAAGTGTTAATAACTTCTCAAATGTAAGTTGTTAGTTCTCCCCAAGTAGATGTAAGGACTCAACAAATGAATCAAAGGACAGCAGAAAACTTCACATCAACAAAGAAACCATATCCTCATCATCCATCGGCTTCTTAATAGCAAAAAATTGATCATTAAGATCCTTCAAGTGCAATAAATATTTAGAGACTGGTCCTCCTTCCTGTAACTTGGTGGAAACGTTAAAACAAAATATTTTTAAAATACAATGACCACCCAACTTATGATGCTTGATACTTATTTTGGAGATTTGTCCACAACATAGGTGCTACAATGGAATTTCTTACTTCTGGAACTAATGTAACTGCAACTGACAGTTTGAGAAGCATAAGTGCCTCTTTATGTCTTTTATCATAGTTTTTGGGATAATTTGTTGGTCTGTATTCTTTACCTAAGATCATAGTGGAAAAAATCACAATTTTTCTTGGCTGTCAATTTTTCGGCCCGAAAAAATCCTGATTTTTCAAAAAATCTGACATTGGGAAAATCATTAAAAAAATCGGGAAAATCGGCAAAAATCGGCAAAAAATGGGAAAATCGGGGAAAAAACCGGCAAAAATTTGAGAAAATCGGGAAAGATCAGGGAAAAACGGGAAAATTTGGCAAATAGGGGAAAATCGGTAAGCTAATTTTGACCTTATTGAAGTACAAAATTTGCATTTTTTAATGCTTGTCGCGGTTTGCCGATTTTTCGCCGATGTTGCCAAGAAGATGTTTTCTAGACCCTCCCTGATTTTTGTTGATGCTGATTTTTTCCACTATGCCTAAGATGGTTTGTTCAAGATCTCTAAAATCAATAATGGTTAGTATCTTATGACTCCATAAACTGTAATTCTTTCACATCAATTTTTCACACTTCGGAAAGAGTAAATGATGCTAACTAGCCATTACTAACACAAATAGAAGAGCGAAGACTACAATTTAGCACAGGCTTACTACCATTGAGAGTAATCCATCCAATCAGTTTAGTAAACCTCCTTCGTGTCGATAGTAGCTTTGAATTTCCACGCAGTGGCTGGGCAATACTTCCACTCTCCAATTCGCAGCATGTCATCATTCCTTCACACAGTAGTTTCATGGTCAATACCAAGGTGGTGACTGATCCTCGATGAGCTTACTTTTATCATGCGGATACACCACAGGATCACAGTTGATGGCCCAATGAAAACTCCTCAATCTAGCAGCATATCAAGTCGCAACAGGTCTGAATGTCTACTTTCCTATATCGATATTACAGTAAGCAGATTCTGTAAAGTTCAAAGTCTACCATCAATAATAGAAATTCCAAAAAAATGCAGAACATGGTCAAGATTTACCCATGCTTTCATAGCTTTTAATATGCACCATGAGAGTCATACACCAGTTGCATACATGCAATAAGATTTAACCATGATTCCAGTGACTACAGGTGCCATGATCTCTTGGCAGATCATGTAAATTGCATCACAGAGATGTAATCACATATAGAGACCATAAAAAAGGAGATAAAATTAATTTGATCTAAGAATGACTTTGGCAGGGTAAGCAGGTCTCGTTACAGTACTAAGGGGATTTTGAGAAAACAGATCTCACCATAGCCTGGCTTCTCGAGTTTATTTCTACATTGTCACTGTAGACAAACATAAAAGAAAGAAAGCCAAGAAATAGTACAGGTTCAACATCAAATTTTGTAAAACAATGCTCAAGAGATATAGCACAATGAGTTGTTCAAACAAATAAATCATGCAAATGACAGCCTCGACCACGAACAACCAACAGATAACCAACAATTCCACCTACTATGCATTAATAGCTCACAGTATGGACTCTGAGCCATGCAAAGGGTCGAGGGCTTAAACAGCGACATCAAACCCTGCAAACAGACTGGCCAAAGAACAACTTGGCCTCATACATTAGTGACCGAACAAGTGAAAGAAACAATAAAAAAACAGTGATAGAGCTCAAATGTAACAAAGGGCAAGAAAAACACAAGGCAGAGTCACTCAACCAAACAGCAATTCCTACCCATCAACCAAAAACAATGCACCAAAAAGGAAACATAGAGGAAGGTACGAGTCTACCTTTATCCAAACATAGCTGAACACACAATTTGGATGCAGTTCCAAACTTTTCAATAGCCAAAAGTCAGTCAACAAAAACACTTACAACCCAGGCTAACAGTCATGGCCAAGAAAGCACTTAACTGAATGTGCAAAGGGTCGAGCTCTCAACTCCTCAAAACCAAAATGCAAGAAGATGCTACAAGGGAGAGAGAAGGCTAGGTTATGAAAAGCACTTATCAAAAATCAACCATCAGATCTCTCACCAACAGACCTGATCAAACATAGTACACCCACTGCCCCCATGCAATGTTAAATGCTATTCACTAGGTCCAGTACAGAGGTGGACAAGTGGTAATCCCAAACACCAATAGCCAAACACCCAAATCCCAAGGATGGCTTGGCAGGGCTAATCATGTCCAAGATCAAACTTCCAAAACCTAGTTTCTCAAAGCCAGTCATTCCAATGATTTTTATAACTTTCATGGGGTTAACGCTAGTTAGGAACTTACAAGAGCACACATAAGACAAGATATTAGCTAGCTACTGTAGATTTGAATGAGATGAGTGCCAATTTGACATTATCCACTGTATATCTAAATCGTACTTGTCATCCTAAAGTATTTAATTGCAGAGCTCTGAACTGATTTTAAAGATTAGAGCAAGAATATCTTGCATATACAGGTGAACACAACAAACTGTATATAGATAGCAATGTTATTCATTCCTCAATCAGTGCTAGGTAAGCTACTGCATAAAACCAACTTATTGTTACAAAAATTGCAGAAAAATAGTCAACAACGCATGGACTAGGGAAAATAGATGGAAATTTTACAGAAATAGAAATGTGTATAGCACATGAAGAAAACAAAAGTAGATATAGGCACCTGCAGTAGTGCTCTAACATCCGGATTCTCCTTTAAACCATCGATAATATCAGTTAGTTGTGACCTAAATCACCATACAGTATAAAAATATGTCGTGTGAAATTAGTTACAATTCAAAAATGAAGAATAATATTGCATTTTAAGAAGAAACATGAGCAAAATATGACATGTTATGCTTTAGTGCAAATTTTTACTTCCGTTTACAGTATGTCAATAATCTGTATTGGATGTCAATAATCGGGCATAAGAGATCCGGTGAAGTTTGTCAAGAGAATAGAAGATGTGCCGGAAGTAGCCCTCCCACCAGAAGAAACTATGCGGGTTGCTCTCTCCCTGGCAGATCGAGCCCTGATCGGGCAATTCACGAGGCTCTGGCCTTCGCCAAAATCCACTGATAGCTGGGTCCAAAGAAACTAGGGATCCCTCATCCCCAAAAACGTTGCATCATATTCCGTCGGAAGGGGATACTTCCTGTTTGACTTTGAAACCAAAGAAGACAAAGATCTAATTTTCAGGAATGGCCCCTACTTCATTTAACCTTTTGTCCATTTCCTTTTGTCCACTAAGAAAAGAAACAAATTTCTATCTAAACAATTGGAATACCTTGTTTATGTTCGCGGCAATTTGAAATTGGCATTAAGCAGTGTTTCCAAAGATTCATCTAGTCCTATTGGCCCATAGTTTGAGGCTACTCCAAGTGCAGAAGAAGATGACCTTGGAGTTGGCATGGATAGTGACAATAGTAATAAGCCTATTGTTGATGATGATAGATATTCACTTATTGATGAATCTGATCACAAATCTAGCACCATACCACTGTTCCTTTGTTTTCTATGTTGGTTGCACCTTCTCAGCAAGCCATACAGCTGCTAAGTTTCAACAGTTTGTGGAGGTTTCCTTGTAATTGCTAATCTTTGATTAAGGAATGAAAAGTTGATTTTGTAGGAGAAATTACCTGTGTATGTATGAATTTTTTTTATGCTTACACTCTTTACACTTTCCAGCTATACATAGTGTGATTGATGCTATATTCAAGATTTAAATTTTCTGCATTGATTAATTTCAACAATAAATTAATTTGATAGAGGACACAAGGACAGCAGTCACCTAGGCTAGGAAATTTTACAGTGCATCCATGAAAAAACACCGATTTGTGATTGATGATATGATTAGAAATTATTTTTTCTGCATTAATTAAATTCTGGAATTAATTGATTTGATGGAGGACACAAGGACATTAGTCACCTAGGCTAGGAAATTTTAGATTGCATCCATGAAAAAACTCGATTGCATTCTGGAATTATTAATGATTATTTTAGAAGTCTAAAACTTTAGGCATCAATGGATTTTTTAATGTTTATATATTTGGGGTAGGGCCCGGTATGTCCTACACCAATGTTCTGTGTTGTCCCCTGAAATTTTGGGGGTTCTCTAGACTGAACTGGGTACATGTCTCCACATACCCATTCCATCACATACCAGAAACTTGTTTTAAGAAGATTATGAGTTATAACACATTTTATTATAGTTTGTCTGAGAGAAGTATGTTTTCATTTAATGAATGCTGCATATGGAACACTGTCAAACTTGGCCAACAAATTTATTTCCAGAGCTGTATGCCCCTTGGGGTTTGAACCTGGGTCATCAACATGGAGACACCCCATTTTGAAGAGCAGTATCGACCAGCTTCGATTTCATTATACATACAGCCCTAGCAGCTTCAAAATATTGGATAGAGTAGCTATTGACATCCTGATTATTTTATAATAAATATGAAATTGCTTGGGAAATTTACTGAGTTGCTTAACTTTTTGATTTTAAACATCATATTAAGAGTTTGCTCGATTCAACATATACTCCAATGGATACGGTTCTTTCTAATGCATTATTTTATTCCTCTTGTTGTTTAGCCTTTTTATTGCTAACTAATATAGTGGCATATCCATAGGGAGTGGTACTCGTGGCATTTTCCTGAGTTGGTGAAGATTGTCAATGACAACTATATCTATGCAAGAGTAGCAAAATTTGTGAAGGATAAGTCCACTTTGTCAGAGAATGCCTTATCTGAGTTGACAGAATTAACTGGTGATGAAGACAAAGCTAAGGATATTATTGAGGCTACTAAGGCTTCTATGGGTACACCTTTATTTGTTGGATGAAAACTTTGATCATTTGCTGAAATGGAATCATGTGGATTGCTGTAATTTTGATTCACCCTTTTTGTGACATTTTATAATTATGTTTTGTGATGTCAGGTCAAGATATTTCTCCTATTTATTTAATAAACATCGAGCAGTTTGCACAGAGGGTTATAGAACTTTCAGAATATCGAAAACAACTTCATTCTTACCTTTTGTCAAAGATGCAAGATATTGCTCCAAACCTTGCAAGCTTGATTGGTGAAATGGTAGGTGCTCGGTTGATATCTCATAGGTTTGTGCCTTTCTCTTTTTAGTCTCTGGTTTACAAAACGAAAACAAATATTGGCTCACTGTGGAGTAAATTGACACCGTCGTATGTAACAGGCTACTACAAGGTGGCCTTCTTCCTTTCCTCTGCCATTATACTTGTTTGAACTGCCCAACTATGGAACAGAAAATTATTACACAAAGACAGAACCCCTTTCTCTCCTGGCAGTGAAGGTTTTAAGGTTGGAGTCATCAAATTCAAAATAGTAACACTTTTCAGGAGTCACCATCACAACATCCACTTTATTGATTGATTCAATTTTTCCTCTTAGATTTTATTTAAGTTCTTGATTCAAGACCAATTATCCTAGGGGAATAATAGCAATGGCCTCTCCCTTTATCTATTAGCAGACATCCTTTGTTTTTAGAAAAAAAATTACACAACAAAACTAGCAACTCTATTGGGCATAATTTAGTGCACTCTTTTGTATAGGATCGTTATACAAAATAGTACCTATTTTCCTATAGTAGTGTCCGGGAAAGCTACGGGCAAGAAGAAACAGTCCAGGAAGGCAGACAAAGATCTCAGGAAAGTAGACAGAGGACTTGGGCAGGTATAGGAACTTCTCGGGAAGGCTCGGTTTAATTACGGGTAGATCCAGGCAAGCAGTCATGAACACGGGCAGCAGAAAAATAGGGTCCGAGAAGGCAGCATTAGATCCGGGCAGCTCCAGGCAGGAAGTTGTAGATCCGAAAACAAATCTGGGAATTCCAGGCAAGTAACAACAAATCTGGGCTGCATATTTAGATTTTCTGGACAGCAGGAAGAATTAGGGAAGAAAGCCCTAATTTGTATTTTCATGTAAAATTCATGTTCTGTGAAGGAAATTTGGGTAGCAGTGGAACTCTGCCAGCAGTGAATTTGGGCAGCAATCAAACAACTTTTGGGAAGCAAGTTGATGGTCATAGGTGGTTAGGGTTTTACTCACCCTCCACGTGGCAGCATATGGTAGCAGCAACAAGCCTGCTAAGGCTTCATTATACTTGAATTTTTTTCATGTACATTCATCTCGGAATTCTGAGATCAATTCTCTTCTTTTAATGAACAAACTCAGTCATCTCATTTAAGGGATGAATTACTAATGCTTTTGGGTTTTTTGTCCTTTAAAGGTATCCCCTTGAAAATTCATGTGTTCAATTGTGTGATGCTTGGTTGACTACTGCACTTGTCTCACTCCTGTTTACTTTTCAATCTCTATCTATATTACAGTCTGTAGTTTCTTAAGAATGACATGCACATGTTAAAATTCAACATGGTATCAGAGCTTTGCATGTGAATATTGCAGTAAGAGAGCAAATTACTGTAATACTCCTAAACTTTGGGACATCTGCAGACTAAGATAGGGGACTAGTTAATCAGAGATGGCCACCAACATCTTCAGAACAGAAGAAAGGCTTGAGGGGTTAGCCAACTACAACTCATGGAAACCAAGGCTTATGGACACCTTAGAAGAGAATGACCTAGATGATTTGGTTCTTAATGCCACAGAAGAACCTACATCTAATGTTTGAAGTATTGCCTTTAAGAAGAAGCAAGCAAAGGAAAGGTGGATCATCTATGACTCACGACACCCACTCTTGTTATAGTGTAACCCCAATCTAGGGTTCCATGGTGATCTCTTGTAGCACCATCTTCATCTTTTCACTAGCTAGGGTTTAACCCTTGGCCTATTCACCTTCACGACAACCCTTAGAATCTTCATGGGGAGCATCATACATTCATGGGCAGCAACATTCCATCACAGGTAGCCTTAGATTCTTCAACAGTAGCATCATTTCACCCTCCTCTTGGCTGTTGTCTATCCCGAGCAGCTCCTACAATAGCTCGGGTAGCAGTAGCAGGCTGTCGAGCAGTAACAGCAGGGTCTCGAGTAGCAAAAGTAGGCTCGAGCAGCAGCAGGGTTGTTGGGGTTTTTTTCCTTTAAAGGTTTCCCCATGCAAAACTATTGTGTTCAGTGTGTGTGATGTTGTTGATGTTTCTACTGCACTTTTCTTTTTCTTTGTTATCTTTCGATCGACAAAATTTTAAATAATTCATGCTAATGCTAAAATTCAATGCCAAGGGCCATTCTTTCAATGGAGGCACTTGGTAAGTTACCAGGAATTTGAACCAGTTTGGGACTAGGGAACTCAGCCTAGGGCTGAGGGCCATTCTATAGGAGAATGGAGGTTGATCAGTTACCAAGAAATTGACCCAGTTTGGGACTGGGGTGGGACTAGGGATCTCAGCCTAGAACTGAGGGCCATTCACTAAATGAAGGTACTTCGTTAGTTACCAGAAATTTGAACCAGTCTGGGACTGGGGGACTCAGCCTGGGCTAAGGGCCATTCTTCAGGAGAATGGAGGCACTTTGTCAGTTACCAAGTATTTGACATTAAGTTATTTGATGCATCCTAGGGCTGAGGCACTTGGTTAGTTACCAGGTCATCACCATAATCCCTAGACCGGGTCTGGGCATGTGATGCACTCCTCTCCTTTATCTATGGGCTATTAGACCTTCTCTGGGTATTAGCTACCCCTGGTTAAGAGACCTAGCACCTGATCTTAACTTGATCAAGTTAAAGCATTTAGTAATTCTCCTTATTTATGATGATGTGCTTTGAGTGGGCATGAAGGACCCTAGATACCACTTGCTTTGACCACAAAATACTTGGAGGACCATCTAACCCTAAGCCTTGGTCCATTTGAAAGACCAAGTGGCACAAGTCAAAATGCAAAAAGACTTTTTGTACCGCAAAAGATTAAAGTCAAAAGGGTAAAGAGGAAAAAGATACAAACCATAATGTCAACTCCTAATTATGTGGGACTAACCCAAATGTTTGAAAGCCTATAGATAAATGCCACTTGCAATTCATTTTAACACACAACAACTTTCATCACTTCACTGCTCCTTCTTGGACTGAGGAAAGATTCATGATTGAGATTATCCGCTGCTTCTGAGAGGATATTTTTGTGGCTGGGCTCTTTATTTATCGTTCTTTCTTTATCTCTTTTTGCTATCCTAGTGTGGTTTCCTAGCTCACTAGGGATTCTCTTTATATAGGCTACAATCCACATTAGTGGTCAGGAGCTGCTACAATCCACAAGTAGCAATAGTCACTGCTCCATTTCCTTGTGCTCACACTGTGGACCTAGGGTAGTAGCATACCCTCACTGCTTGCTCTCGGTGGAAGTCTAGGTCAGCAGCAAAGGCTGCCCCAACCCTTGTTGGTGGCATCCTTTATCGGCAACAACATCCCAAACAATTCGGGAAGCACTAACAACAAAATTCGGGCAGTAAAGTGAGTTAGGGCAGAAAACCCTAATTATGGTTTTGTTGTAAAAAATTATCTTTTGTGGATTTGGTTGATCAATGATTCAAACCATTTAGGGTTTGAAAATTATTGAAGACTCGGTCATCTCATTTAAGAGATGAGTTACTAATTCGTTTGGGTTTTTTGTCCTTTAAAGGTTTCCTCGTGAAAAACTATTATGTTCAGTGTGTGTGATGTTGTTGATGTTTCTACTGCACTTGTCTTTTGTTATCTTTCGGTCTGTAAAATTTTAAAGAATTCATGTTAATGCTAAAATTCAACACTGAGGGCCATTCTTTGAATGGAGGCACCTGGTCAGTTATCGGGAATTTGAACCAGTCAGGGCACCATAGAGAAGAACTTGATAAAGATAATATTAAATTGTAAGCCAAAATGGGATTTGTGTATATTCATTTGCTGATCTGTTTATGTTCTTTTGGGTCTGTGATTGGCTCAATCAATTAAGAAAATAAATGTTAAGTCTTCAGCAAGTACCTAGGAGTCTATTTGCATATTCATGTGCATTTGATGGATTTCCTTTACTTTTACCCAATAAGTAACTTTATATAACATGTTACGCATGCTGAATGACCACTAACTTCATGTCAAAACCCAAACAATAGTTGTACAGTAAAATGGATTGGAAGAAACAAATGTTTATTGCAGCAACATGGCCATGGTTATGCTTGATACCCTTTGTTTCCAAGCTAGCATCCACCTCTTGTTAAACATTTTGATATTCTTAAGCATTATGGCCTTTAATGGATAATGATTGATAAGCCTTTAATGGACAATGATTGCTGAGTGTTGTAAAAGATATATTATTTTTGGCAGTAAAGCTTCAACACGGGGTCGACAGCATAAGCCCTAGGATACATAGCTTATGTGCAATTTGATGGTTATGATAATAATCAAAGGGAGAGTTTCTTTGAGATAAATAGTTTGTAATTCTTGCCTTGAACCCTTATATTGTTATATGTTTTGTAATAAGAAATGCATCAAATTTAGACATGAACAAGTTAAGAATGTGGCCAAACATGATGTGCAACTATAAAAAGTTCAGGGTTTGATGGAAAAGGAACTTGTAGGTAGGTTCATGGGTAAATTTTTCAATAGAAAAATCCTAAAGAAGTGGTTGTTGGAACACTAGAAACCTATATATGTTATATTTCAGTATATAGTATAAATATTTGATGGAGATTCAATTCCCCCTCCACCCCCCCTCAAAGGAACCACTAAAGGTGTTTCACCCGCCATCCTCCCTTCACCCACCAAAAGTGTTTAAGGAACTATGGGTGAAGTGGACCTTTTTACAGCCCTTGTTGTCCTCGTTATTTATTTGTTCACAATCACTCTATCGTTTTCTACTTTGATTTGGATTTATTTGGTACATAGGGGAATGGTTGGCACATAAAAAATCCTATGAGATTTTTAATTGAATTCCATTACAATCCAACCGGAGCTCTATCCACCAACATTCCTTTGTGAATAGGAGTTGGTGTCGATGATGACAATGAGGGTGATGAAATAGGACAAGATACACTAAGTAGGCCTGGCATCTATACATTTTCTCTTTGGCAAAGACAACTGCTCATGGACGGAATTAGCAATGAAATCTATATAATTGAATAGTATATTAGGGTCTTTAGGCTTTGGATGGAACCCATCCATCATTCCCATCATACAAGCATCAATAACTTTGTCACTATCCCCTGCTAAAATAATAGACAAAGAAAAGAGATTCTCACCTTGAGTTAGTCAGGGTATAGCCACAAATTTCTGGGTTTGGATTGAATTTTTTTTTCTAAAGTATTGAATCCATTGTCACCGAATTGCCTATCACCTAGTTCTGTAGCAACTTTCTCAAACTCCTGAAGATTTGAGATCACCGAATTGCCAAATCCCATGAAATCATGAAAGCCACTATCAATGGATGGCATGCTTTGGTCATTATTTGCACCCTCGTCTGTGTTAACTACACTATCATGAAAAAATGTGGACCGCCTATCTATCTCCCATCCCCTGGCTGGCAAGATTGATGGTGAGAATCTTAGCAAGATCAATGAAGTATACCAGGTCTTTGTGCCAGCCAGTTGCATTTGAAGAAACAATTTCAAAGCCTCGTCAGCGATGCCTTTAAGGACATACCCTGATATCATCACATCAATTGTAATCACTAATCAGGTTAGGTTGAGCACTTTCTACTTCCATTCGATGAAAGAGATTCAAGGCCTCTTCACACTGCCAACTGTATGAATAGCCTGTAATAATCACACTCTACGACACCACATCTCTTTCAGTCATTCTGTCAAACAGTTTGCATGCATCCTCTAAAATCCCACATTTGCATACATATCCGTGAGCGCGTCACCCAAACAAATCCTGGAGATCAAATCCCATTCTAAGAATAAGAATGTAACCATGTACCTTGATGCAAAATCTTGAATTTCAGACGTGTCTCTGCAATCTTGGAATCCTAGTCTCTATTATCACGGTTTTAAATCAAAGTAATTCATTGTTTTTATAAAAAAATGCAGGGTTGCTTTCTTTCATTTTTGAGACTGAGCATAAAAGAAATTACCACCACAATTAACAACCAAGCCTTACTTCCAGCAATGGTATACTTAAGCCTGAACGGATTTAGAAACGACTAAAGCAGAGATGGCTTCTTCTTGTGGAATGTCTTTGGCATGCTTGGGATCTACAACAACTTATAGGAGGGAATAACATAATAGTGACAAAGATGAAATGATTGGGGTGCATACCTATCTGTAGAATTCCATAGAATTAAGCCAACGCCTCCTGTTTATGTCCATATCTTGAAGAGGCTGCAATTATGGCAGTCCATGCCACCACATCTTGATTGTGCATTTCGTCAAATATTTGGTGAACATCAGCCAAACATCCTACCACGGCATACACAATGACAAATTTAGGATTTTAGACATTATTCAAAACCCAAATGCTGAAAAAGCCATATTTAATTTTAAACTTGATTCATAATATTGTTTAACCATTCCTTTGGCATGTGATCACTACAAAGCTTACCTGATTTGCCGGCGTTGATCTGGACCTGAGTTTGTCGGTTTTCTGTTGTCACGATTCTCAGCTTGCAACGATTATGGGTTAAGGAGAATAAGCATCATATTTGAATTCTTCTCATATTTCAAGAATTTTTTGTCTTTTGTATAATGATATCAGTCGTTGTTTGGATTAGTCCATTGGGTTTATCTCTTTGCTATAGGGAACGCACACTGGCGCTCTTCAATCTTTGCTGTGATTCCTCTGCCTGCTACGCTCTAAATATTCTGGCCACTATGGTGTGCTCTAAATGAGGTATAAATCCAACCAAGAAGCTTAAAAGTCGAAGCTATGATCTAGTAGAATTGGTATAATTGCAAGGGTATCCATCCAGTAACAGGTTTGAGGGGTAGTCAGTCAGGTCCAGATGCCAGTAAGGTTATCCCCTGAGCTACCTATATTTATTTTATTCAAATGGTTGAAGCTTATGATCGGCGGAAATATGAAGAAGGTCTCAATGAGTCTTTAAAATAGAGCCTGAAGGTTCTGGAGCAGAATAAGAAGAACGGAGTGCAGATAAAGAGGAAGTATGGAGATTGGGTTTCTTGTTAATGAATATTTTATGGTTC
>LPNX010309314.1:75326-175190 GCA_001517045.1 Pseudotsuga menziesii | reverse complement strand
CATGAATCTTAGGAAGTGCAGGAAAGAAGATAGGCGCCAACGTGAAGTGGTGGGTACTAATGTAGAACAATCTTCCCCTTTCATTACCATATGATAGGTGTCCTTTAATGATTTGCAGCTCTATTGGGTGTAGGTTTAGAACAATTTTCCCATTCTCTGCACTTTAATGCTTTGCAACTCTGTTGGGTGTAGGTTTGATCCCTGTTTCTTTGCAACTTATTAAAAAGAAGTTAAAATATGTCCATCACCGAAAATTGCGAAATTTTTAAATCTCTTGATACTTACCAAAAGGATAAAGAGAGTTAGAAATAGTTATTTGTTTCTTGTATATTGTGTCCTTCTAGGAAGAGCCTTGAAGGCAGTTGTTTTTTGCTTAAAGTTTTTTAACTGTACTATTCTTTGCACATTTGCAATCCAAAGCATTCATTCCACAAATAATTAGAAACGATATGTTTCTTTCTCCAATAATGCTATAATAGTTTCTATCTCTTGTAGGAAATAGCCCCACGGGAATGGGCACTATAGACCAGGCTAAGTATGAACATGTCACAACTACAGAACGTGGACAGTGAAGGAATTGGTGGTTATGGTTGGGTTGGACACTTTCTTGTGATTTCTGAGCTCCAAAAACAAATGTTCAGTTTACAAGAGGCCTGAAAACTCCCACCTTGAAATGCATCGGCAGATTTAGATGAGGTATATTAGTGATTTCCTATGTCAAATAAAATTAATTGGTAGTGTTGGTCTCTAGATATTTTGGAGCTATGATTGCTTGGACTTGGCCTGAGAATTTGTTGCAGTAGTGTAATTTTGTTTTTCATCTTGATTAGAGGAGTTGTAAGTTGTTTCCACTAAAAATATATATTGATTTTTATTATAACACTTGTTAACATGTTTATTGTAGCTATTATTGAGCTCCATGGAAGCACTCCATAAGTTGTCTCCAGAGAAAGTACCTTCAACATTTTCATTTCTGTTGTCAGAGGGAGATCATAAGTCTATTTTCCAGGTCTATATGTTGTTCTCTTTCTTGGTATTAGATTTTGATTGAATGATCTTCGACACTCTAAATATATCATGTTGAAAGTGAAACAGCCTGATGTTGTGCAGAGATTGCAGCAACTTCGAGTTTGGAAAAGGTTCAAAACAGGAAGTGGAAACTTTAAACTAGGTACAAAAGTCAAATTCTAGGAGAGTGAAATTGCGGATTTCCAAATCGATCCAAACATTGTCAAAGGAATTTGAATTTATGTTCTAATGCATGGACCAGACCCAAATACATCCCTATTGACTGTATGTAACTTCATATTAATATTTGAAAGAACTAATGATAGAGTAATTAAGCCATCATTAAGATATGCCAATTATTTGTAGCGATTTGCACATAGGAGCAACGCAAACATTGAGATAGATGCAAATGGAATGAAGGAGCACACTTGTATTATTGTTTATGCAGAGAGTACATATGATACAGAATCAAGGGATTTTCTTCTACAAAAAACTCAAGATAACTGAAGACATGAATCTTAGGAAGTGTAGGAAAGAAGACAGGTGCCAACGTGAAGTGGTGGGTACCAATGTAGAACAATCTTCCCCTTTCATTACCATATGATAAGCGTCCTTTAATGCTTTGTAGCTCTGTTGGGTGTAGGTTTAGAACAATTTTCCCATTCTCTGCACTTTAATGCTTTGCAGCTCTGTTGGGTGTAGGTTTGATCCCTGTTTCTTTGCAACTTATTAAAAAGTTAAAATATGTCCATCACAGGAAACTCGGAAATTTTTAAATCTCTTGATACTTACTAGAATGATAAAGAGAGTTAGAAATAGTTATTTGTTTCTTGTATACTGTGGCCTTCTAGGAAGAGCCTTGAAGGCAGTTGTTTTTTTCTTGAAGTTTTTTTACTGTACTATTATTTGCACATTTGCAATCCAAAGCATTCATTCCACAAATAATTAGAAATGATATGTTTCTTTCTCTAGTTATGCTATAATAGTTTCTATCTCTTGTAGGCGATATCCCCACAAGAATTGGCACTACAGACCAGGCTAAGTATGAACATGTCACAACTATAGAATGTGGATAGTGAAGGACTTGGTGGTTATGGTTGGGTTGGACACTTTCTTGTGATTTCTGAGCTCCAAAAACAAGTGTTCAATTTATGAGAGGCCTTAAAGCTCCCGCCTTGCAATGCATCAACAGATTTAGATGAGGTATATTAGTGCTCTCCTATGTCAAACAATATAAATTGGTAGTGTTGGTCTCTAGATATTTTGAAGTTATGATTGCTTGGACTTGTCCTGAGAATTTGTTGTAGTAGTGTAATTTTGTTTTTCATCTTGATTAGAAGAGTTGTAAGTTGTTTCCACTAAAAATATATATTGATTTTTATTATAACACCTATTAACATGTTCCTTGTAGTTATTATCGAGCGCCATGGAAGCACTCCATAAAATACGATTCTTCTTTTCAGTTCACCTTCTCTTGTTCCAACAAGGCCAGCTCATCAAGCAGCTTCCCCTAAGGTTTCACTTCCCTCTTCTCTTTTGATTTATGTTTATTGCATGTTTGGGAAAGTAGGTTTATACAGCTTTTCTCACATACACAAGTCATACATTTTACGTTTTTGTTGCACCATCATTTCCAACTTGTGTTTGAGTGCATTTGTTACACTTTTGCACCAAATCATACATAGCAGAATGGCGACTCCATAGCTAACGAAATCTATTATTTATTCTTTTGGGCATTGGATTTGAGGCTTTCTTAAAT
Organism: Pseudotsuga menziesii; assembly: GCA_001517045.1. Lineage (NCBI taxonomy): Eukaryota > Viridiplantae > Streptophyta > Pinopsida > Pinales > Pinaceae > Pseudotsuga > Pseudotsuga menziesii. The sequence continues at coordinate 172,423 of LPNX010309314.1, read as the reverse complement.
CATTCATCAGTTTCCATAGTTGTCATGTCATTCATTAACCACATGAAATATAGGGGTGAACTCCTTCACAGATTGCACTATGTATACAGGTTTCTACCTGTGCAGTCGAGCATAATTTTTTTGTGGATTCGTTGATTATATTTCCTGTTGAAATCCATTTCTTGGTTTAGAGCTGAGTTTTACTTTTCTTAGGTACTAAATAGTTCCAGATTTAGCCATTCAAGTTTAATTTTAACCAATTCTTAAATTGATTTTGTTAGATTAGATTTTCCTATTTTGCACATGATCTTGATTATTGTTGTTAGCTGTTGAACAAGATAAATAATTTGCTTCATTGTTTTCCTAATTTACAGTTCATTGTTTTTCTATTTTACAAGTGATTATTTTTTATTGGATTTTCTAGGAGTGAGCTTAACTTATAAGTGGGCCATTGAGTATGAAGAGCTCGCTACTGAGGATTTTCCATTCCATATGAAGAGCCTGATGTTGAGGCTTTCAAGTTGCTAAGTGTGGTTTTGAAGCTACTGACGTGGGATTTAAGTATGGTTTTGAAGCTGTTGATGTGGGATCTAAGTATGGTTTTGCAACCAAGTGCAAGTATGATGGTTTATCCATTGTAATATTTTGAAAAGTGATGGCTTTCCCATAAAGTTATATGGAAATTAATATGTGTTTTTGAGAAAACTCATATTTATTGTAATACTTTTGACATTTCATATAATATAATTTGTGGTTTAAAACTTATATATATGGTTGTACTTTATATTATGTATCAATGTTATAATTATTAACTAATTAATGTGACATTACATGATTTACATGTGTATTAGATTTTATTTACAAGTGTTGTAATTAATTATAATGTGACTGCATTATTCGCATGTGTATTAGATGAGAATAAATGTATGATTTTTTTTTTATAATTTGAACATAATATCATATTAAAAATTTATATTGATTAATAATGGACACCATTCAAACTACTAAAATATAATGACCATACATAAAGCGACTAAAAATTGACTAAATTAGTGACCAATAAATGAGATTAAAGACCAAAATTTGCAAATAAAATGACCAATAATTGAGAGATACGCGACCAAACAATGAGATACAAATGACCATAAAAATGACCAAAATTCGCATATCAATGACCAAAAATCAGTTTTGGTGGCTAATTTATGGTCTTTTATTACGCGACCAAATTTGGTCATATTCTAGCTTGTCATGTGGTCATTAATTTGGTCACAAATGTGGTCATATATTTGGTCATTGATTCAAATATATGACCAAATTAATGACCAAATTAATGACCAACCGACAAGCTATAAAAGACCAAAATAAAAATGACCAATTTTGGTCATGTAATAAAAGACCGCAAATTAGCCACCAGCGATCGCCAAACCAAAAGTGGTCATTGATATGCGGATTTTGGTCATTTTTTTGGACACTAGTCTCTCATTTTCCACTAGTGTGCTGAGTGCAGAGTTAGTACTGAATCATTCAACTAGTGTTTTGTTGCTTGCTCCACTAGTTCTCAGCCTAGGAGACCAGGAACAGGCTCGGGGGTCCTGAGAAGACGTTGTTTGAGCACTCTCCAGGAGTTGGTAGGGAGGAACAACCTCCCAATGCTGTTGTCATCCAAATTTAAATAGGTTCTACAGTATTTTATTTACCGTGTTAAAATTTTATATCTGAGAATGAATGAATAATGAATGATTTACATGTTTTTGGTAGTGAACTGTTAGAGCTTGTAATATTTTAATTATTTGAACATTGAATCTGTAATTGGTTGAAATAATCCTAATTGTGTTTTTCCCCATCTGGAACGAACCAGACCGTACTCTAGCATAGGTAGTGTGTTCAAAATAGATGAAGATATGATAGGAATCTGAAATGAATAGAGTTATTTATGTTTTTCAGAGTGTTAGAATCTTTTCTTTCTGTAGATAGTTGCTTCTAGAAAAGAATATTAATTTGCTTAGTTAGGTTATTGTTAAAACCAGACTGTGTATTAAGAATGCTAGAAAAGGAAATAGGCATATTACTTTACTAATAGCAATGTGTTCAAGTAAGTAAGTTATTCTTTTACACAGTACTTTCTTTTACAAATTATACTTCTAACCTGAAATAGAGGAAATAGAAATATCTCAATTATAATGTTTAATTATTTATGTTAAGTAAGGGTTTAAGTATGGTTCTGTTAGTTTATATCCTTAATAGCTAACTTAACCTGCAACTATTCGAACCCTAGATAGAGTTTAGTAACATATATATTTCTAAGGACAAATTAATCTAAAGATAAGAGTATCTTAATAAAGAACTTATTTATCTCTCACAGTATTCTCAGTTATTTTAGAATAAAAAAAACTATGATACATTAATAACCTATGATTTAATTATTATTAGCAAGGAACTGTTCTTTAACTTTTATAGACAAATTATATATAAAGGAGTAATGACAGGGTTGAAAATCCTCATTTCACTTTTAGCGAGCTTACAGAAATAATCCTACTAAAGCCCTAGATAACAATTCAGAAACACAATAAGAACTTAATAAATTAACATTGCATATCTATGTAAGAACTGTACTGCAAATATCAACAGGTTTATCTTTCTGCAAAAGAGAACTATAGGATCGAACCCTAGTTTAATAATACCCTTGTTCTAATAAAAACAACCAAGTCATAATCTAACAAACAAGTGTATGCACAATTACAAGCTTAAGTATTTGTATTATATACAGATAATATTATTAACATAAATATTATCATTTATAAATCAAAAGGAAATTCTTTTTACAAACTGGAGAAATATTTAAAGAAAGAACAAAGATTATTTCCATAAAACCTAACCTGGAATTCCTCGAACCATTAAAATAATTTTAAATTCTTTTGACAGTAATCAAACTTAATTAAATAACAATACATAATTTATCATTATCAAAGTTAAATAGGGTAAAAACCCTAGCTCTTATTTTTGAGCAGAAACTACCTCGTTTTCTTATTTATGCAAATCCATTACAATAGTAACCTAGGATAAACAGTAAGTTTAGTTCTTTTTTATTTAACCATTAAAAGAACAAATTAAATTTATTAACACAGAGATAAAAATACAAAAACATAAAGGAGAACAAATTTAACTTACAGACAAACAGTATTAAAAATATTTACATTATATCAACAAGTCTCGAATGTAAGCCAAAAACATGAACAGAGTACAAAACCTCAGCGAGGAGATGAGCAACCACATTCAGATATGGAGTATGAACAAGCACATACATCATATTACAAAACTATAAGTTCATTACAACTAAGAGAGGAGCTTTACAAGTCACATCTTAAAGCTGTAGTCAACTCGCGAAAAGAAAGGGAGGTAAATCAAAACAAAAACCATAAAAACGAAGGACAACAACCCAATACTGGGTGCAACATGACCAAAACCATCTCCAACTACAAGAGTCTGTACAAGCAGAGGAAATCCTATTTGAAACTGGAGCTTACTTTTAACGTTTTGTGGAGCCATCTTTACAGTGCAACGACCATCAACCTTGAAGACAAGTTAACCTGCAATGTACAAGAAACAGAGTTTAATAAAATTTAAAACCCTTATGTAGAGTGAAAACGTAATAGTAATGGAAGTTAAATGATAACTTACCCAAGCTGGAAACAAAAAAGATGGAGCCTTGGATGAACAGTAACACTACAACCAGCATCAAGAAGAGTCAAACCCTCATGCTCATCAAGGATGGAGATGATGGACTCTGGTATTTCACAACTAATAGCAGAGGGGGTAAGCCTCAGTAATGGCTACAAGGAGTCTGTAAGCATGTAGTCAGACTGTCACTACAAGAAAATAGGTAAACTAAACTCCAGAACCCTAAGACAAAAGAGCTACGCCATTACATACAATAATCCCAAAGCTTTCACCAAGGACAGACAATGACAGAAGGAGCAGTAAAAAGGAATTTCAAGCAGCCTTGAAGCCATGTGCAACGAGAAGCAGTGAAATGTGACCAAATGAAAAATGTTGTAGTGAAGGGGAACAATAGAAACCTACTCAAGGGATAATGACACGACAAACACTAGCAAGGGAGTCTCTGCAACTCACGGCCACCATAGGAGCTTGCAGAGCAGCCCACAGGGCCAGTGCAAATATCAAAAAGCAAATAAGCCAAGGACTAGGGTTGACAACTATATAAGCAACCAGTGCATGGCCAAGAAACTTCCACGTGGCTGCATCAAATAAATCATGCAGTGGTTCGACTTTCCATATTCACCTGCATTTTCATAATAATCAGTTTAATAACCAATGATTTCATCAAAAGCATATCATAGTTTGCATGGTTTTCAATCATACTATATCGTTTAAATGCTTGGTGCATAAAGTCGTTGTTGGTGTGGGTTTGCAATGTTATCATAACGTCGACTTCATACATAACTTAAACCTTAGCCTCGTAACCCAAAATAATTACATTATATAACTTATCAATAATCCAATGTTATGAGTTATCGCTAGTAAAATCTAGTGAGGTTTATTTTTATATTTTCATAGTAAGTTATACTAATGTGTATCGTGGGAAAACATCACAAAGTTATTTTAACATTATCGATAGTGATATGCATAGTATACATGTGAGATTTAACCCTTTATAATTGGATACAACTCATCAAAGTTTGTATAATAATATCATCATAGTGAAATAGGGTGTAATAACTAAGTTGTTACTTATAGTATTTTATGATAAATTATGAAATCATTGACTGATAAACAGTTTAGTGAATAGTGTAAAAATAGCTATCTTCTAGTTCCAGTTCTTTTCATGGTGATGTAAATAATTACACAACTTTCAACTTATGTAATTTTGCATAGTGTCATTTGTATAGGATCATAAGCATTATGCAAATATAACACTAATAAAACCTTTTATGTCGCTAAACAAATAGTTTATGGACACTTTTAAATCTTAGATACTAGCCAAGTTTTGATAGCAAACTAGGTAATAGTAAAGTGAAAGGTAAGAACAGTTTTCCTATGAACTATGTTACTTAATACAGATCCATGAGGTCTAATCTTAAACATTGTGGTAGTTTCTTATTAATTGGAGTATAGTTTTACATTCTTGCCAAATTACTAAGGTTAACTTAAGAGGATAAAGATTGGTTCGATAACAAAAACATCAACCCTGGATGTGGTTCTTAGATAGAACCAGATATAAGAAATGTAGTATAGAATTGCTAGGGTATGCAATTTGAAAATAAAGATTATCAAATAGATAAAATAAACTGTTCATAACCAAAGGAAATAATACTGTCGCTACATATTCTACAGGAAGAAATACATTCATCTGAACTTCGTTTACAATAGCAACAAAAGAAAACAAAACTGTTACCTTATGAAAGTAGGTTTAATTACAACAGCTTATAAATCTAAGCTTATTATTTGCAAATATAAATATTGCATGATTCTTTATGAATTTAAACACGATACTCGGTTATTTATACCTGTAAACTTATAAGGACAAATAATCCATCTGCGTTAGCATAAATGCTAGGTAAGCCCCAGAATTCAAAGTCAGATTCCACCTACTGTCATAAATAGAACTCATCAGTAAACCAAATATATAATTAATGTGCAAGATAAACTTAAGATTATGTTAATAAGAAAACTGTTGAGATAACATAATTGAGTTAAGAAAATTAATCTATTAATTGTTTCTCTTTTTGCTAACCGTTAACTGTTAAATAAACTGTAGTCTCAGCATTTTATGTTAGTTCAAAATTTTAAATTTTTGTGAAATTTTATGGTTTTGACATCATGTGACTGCTCTTCCTTGGGATTAGTAAATAATAAGGCTTTCTTACCAAAAAAAATTTCTCCCGACTGGTCAAGATAGTCTTCTATGCTCTCTCTTTCAGCTTCTACTGTCTCAACTTATTCATAAGTTTCTAATAATGTGGGTTTGACTTTCATCTTGGAAAACATGGCCAAATAATGCCCTAAATCTGAAGTATAGTACTCAATCAGAAATTTATTAGAGGGATTATCAGCTGCAGAGAAATTATTAAGATAAGCAGCAAAACTTTGGGTAAAATTATGCACCTTTTCTTTTCTTTCTTTCTTTAAAGTGCACAGTCCTTTCATGAGAGCTGCATGAGTCTTCTGGGATGCATATTTGCTTCTGAATATCCTTTCAAAATTATCCCAGTCTAGGATTGAGTTTGCAGGTAGACCAAAATACCATGAGGCTACTGCTCCTTTAAGGGTATGTGGAAAAATTCTGTAGACTACATCTTCGTGTTCTCCAGCCTTTAGTCCTTCTATGGCCAAGTAGAAACTTTGCAAGTGATCATCTACTAAAATATTTTCACTTGGGTCAAATTTGGGCAGCATTTTCTCAAAAGCCTGAGGTAAGTCATGCAAAGGAGGTGTTAGGTTTAAAGGTGATCTGGCTTTCCAAGTAGGTGGTGGATTTGGTGGGTTAGGTGGCTGATTAGCTTTTACGCTTGCCATGAGTCTGGGTGGAGAGTAAGGTGGTGAATGAACCGGAGTATGGACAGGTGAACAACAAGGTGTTTTTGGGCCCACTTGATTCAAAGGCTGAAAAACATCCTGCAAGGCTGTTTCTACCAATTCTTCCAAATCTCCAACCAAAACCGAGTCTTCCAATATAGGACGGTCTTTTTTCTTCTACTCTCTTCTGGGTAAATTAGGGATAGTTGACAATCCTCTAATAATTTTCACATATTCCCTAGTATGTCTTCTCAAATCATTAATAACTTCATTTTCCATAGAATACAAGTGGTCTTTCCACTTTTCTTTAGGAATCAGATTGGGAAATAAACTGCTTTTTGAACTATCACTGGTGGAGTAATTTCGAGGAAATGGGTTTCCTTGGCTAGCCATGCATTGGTGGCCCTCCTTCTAGCACCAAAAACTGTTGAGGCCTGGAAAATCACAGGCTACAACAGCAAGGGATTCTCCCCAGTAAACGTTCCCAACTAGCCCATTATTGTTTGGTATGGGGAATCCATCCGGTTTACAGTCCAGCTACTATAGGTCAAGTAACCAAAATAAAGGGTTTTACCGGTTACGGCCTGGTCCACTGTGTATCTTTTTAGTTTTTTAGTTTTAAGTATGATATGCAAGTGCCTATCTAAGAATGCAGATTGATAGAGAATACGAGGAGCGGTCATAATGTGATGCGCAGTTTGTTACCTCTCGTCTTAAACTCTCTCGCATCTAAATCACACAAAGCAAGAAAACTAAAACTAACTTAACTACACTATCCCTAGGGAGCGAAATTATCATTTAATGAGTAATGTATTACTGTTCATGCATTAAGAAAAATCACAGGTAGCTGTTCTTTATTACAAAACACATAAACATGAATAGATAGATGAACAACAAGATAGCTCATTGTTTATGAAAAGCATTCATTACTCATAGTGGAAATTCCATAAAATAAACTAGAGAGCATTCATACAAGAACATAGGTTCAACAAGTTAGAACGATCTCATGGTTAATCGATAAAAGCTAAAAACGAAATAGTTCCCCTTCAACAACATCCATTGCACATCATTTGAACATTCCACCAAAGCTTTCTCCAACAGGAAAAATTGTAATTATCTATTGCAAAAGGAAATAGTTCTTCTTACAACATTTTCTCACAAGTCTAACTGGAAAAAAGTCCCTTTTTTTCCTATCTAATTCTCCTATACTTATACTACAAGCAAACTCTTGGGATGCCCCTCGGTGAACTTTGGGCTCCTCAACCGTTTAATCTCACAATTTTTTCCTTTTGTGAGTGCTCATGATTTATACAATACATGAAATTTCATTAAAAGTTAATAGCACTTTTATAACGAGAGACCAGCTCGATCAGTGATCAACTTTTCCTTGAGCCTATGCTGCTATCAAATCTGCTGGTCCTATTTTTTATCTTGTTTCTCTATGCTTCAGCCTCTTCCATTCTTACTGCCTCCCTTCTGCTTTGGATTCTAAATATATCTTGTTGCAGTAGTCACCTTGTCATGAACATAGCAGATCCCAGACCATCAAAGTAACACAAACTGCACTAATACATGCATTCTATAAAATGAACTATAAACAATGTTAATACATGAAAATAAAATGATAAGGCAAAGAAAACCTCGCAAGCTGGGTCCGAAAAACTTCTAAGCCCACTGTCCTACTAAAACCACAATCCTAACCGAAAAGAAAATTCATCTCAAAAAAACCTTAACTCGACCAGCACCCATGGGAAAACTCTGCCATCCCACAAAATAAAGTAACAGCACAACCAAAACGGTAGGAAAAACCCTACCGACAGTTGAAAGCAAAAACAGTAAGCATCGAGTAGGTAATCCACTTCGGCGGGAAGAAGTAATAAAGCATCGGATGATTAGTTCAATGAGAAGCTGCAATGGAGGGCGATAGACAGACTCTGGTCTTTACAATGTCGGTGAGGAAAAACACTAAGTGCCACTGTAGTCATGCATCGGATAGCCGAGTCACTAAGGTATTGGCAGAAGAATCAACTCAGATGCCAAAGTGATAATGTATTGCGTAACCGCAACGACGGGAGCCATACAACCTAAGAGTTCTGCGGCAACATAAAACATATCGGCGACAACCATAACAAACCATTGGCGAGCAAAAAAGTTATATGGCGGATGTGTAGTTGGCTCAGGAGACAAAATGGCGGAAAGCAATCAGGCTACAGCTTTCGATCGAAGTCATAAAACTTTTCGATAGCAAAAAGAACAACAATAAAACATGGTATTGGCGAGGATCATCCCTAATCCATCATGACGTTCATTACTGATCCTCTAAAACGGCGGCTGCACAGATAACTACATTCCAAAACAAAACTCAAATGACTTCTGATAGTGTTAAACAAAACATCGCAAATTAAATAGTTGATCAATAAACCAAGGAATCGGCGACAATCAAAACTATCTATCGGGTCGTTCATTGTTCAGCTTTCGCAATGGCGGCTACATAGAGAACTATGGTCGCGATTCACTGTTCAATAAACCTCTGATAGTGAAATTATTCACAAACCAAAACTTCAAGTTCAAGTCAATAGCATCAGTAGACAAAGATAGTTATTCAAACATCCGAAAGTGATCAACAATTTTCCTTAAATCAACCTCAAAAGATCAAACTCGCAGCAGAAGAACAACAAAGTTTAGCAATCCCAACAAATCTAAGCAAGACAAAATTAAAAGGAGGATCCAATTTTTTTTTTTTAATTTGGGAAAATGTTGCAGCTGCAACAGAGCTACAACTTTATTTGTATATTGTGAACATATTATAAAACTTGATGAGATATATATATATATATATATACATACTAAAAACAAGAGCTCTAGTCATAAAACTCAGTTTTTGCGTAAAAATGCCAAAAACAGCCCCTGAATAAAAAACTGGTGCTACCAGTAGCACCTCCCATTTTTTAGGCTAAAATGACAACTTTTTGGAAACCTCGGTCAATGTCGATGCAATCAAAACCATAAATAAACCCCAAAATCGAAAAGTGATACTCCATAATCACCCTCATTTTTATTGAGGATTAAAATTACATCTTTCTTGAAATTGCAGCCTTCCCAACAAATTCCATTGCAAGCATTGATTTAACTCCCGAATTAAAAAGAGGTGTTGTCCATGTCACCACTTTCTTTCATCGATGGCCCAAGAAAAATTATTTGTTTAAAAAAAACACCTTAAAAACATGAGGAAACAAATATTTTTTATTTAAAATTATATATATATATATATATATTTTATTTAAAATTATATATATATTTTAAAATAAAACATAAAACTTAAAATCGAAATAAAAATAAAAAGGAGAAACAAAAAAAACAATTATTAAAAACATTATAAAAATTATTAATAATACATTTAAAAAAATGGAAAAAACATTAAAATGAAAAAAAATGAAAAAAAAAGCTTAAAAAAATAATAGACTATAATAAACAATTAAAAAAACATTTAAAAACAAAAATAAACAATTAAAAAATATAAAAGAGAAACTTTTAAAAATTAAAAAACGTAAAATTTAAAATAACACAATGTGATGGTTATAATGGGGAACACATGAGTTAAGGGGTTAGGTTGATGTTGGGCATCAACCCTCCACCCATCCTTTGCCCATTGGTTAGGTTGATACATGGATGGGTCGCAGGTTGATGCTTAACATCAACTTAGCTAATGAGCTGAGGATGGGGCCGAGGATGGGTGGCAAGTTGATACCCAACATAAACCCAACCCGTTGACTCATGTTTTACCCATTATAACCATTTCATTGTTTTATTTTAAAGTTTACATTTTGAATTTTTAAAAGTGACCCATGTACAAGGCCCTATACCACCGACAAATATTATAAACCGAATGTTTGACCTATAAGAGGGATATGGTCACTACTTTGGGGCTCTTAACACAAGGTAAGAATTTCAAGGTCAAAATATAGTCCAATGATGAAAACAAATGTCTTAGTGTTAGTTGGAATATTTCACCTCCTGTGGACAGCAAGGTGTTCCACTGGTCTGAATGGTTCAGATCCAAAACAAATAGATCATGAAGGCTGATAAGTATCCCTAGACGCTGTAGATATCTGGAATACAAGGCTTTGATAGTTCACCTGTGTGCCTGCAAAAGAGCTCAACACGAAACGAATCAAAGAAACCAGAATATGATCTACTAATCTATGCTAGTGACTAAGGAATCTAGCAATATATATCTGAAATCAAACATCAACAATATATATGGGACATAAAATCAACTTGCATTAGATATATGAAGTTTACAACCAAGCCTTAGTGTTGACATGCATCTCCATGAAACTAGCTCTTCATCCCCAAAAGCTCCGACTCTAGCTCTCTATGCTCTCTCCAAATGATCTTGGGCCAAGAATCAATCCAACAACATAACAATACCTTCAATGTTCTCCCCTCAACCATAGCTATGAGCTCATATTTATAGGGCTTTAATGGATAGAGATGGTTGAGAAATTAGTGGGTGAGGTGGCCTCTAAGATCCTAGGATGAGGGATCTCAAGCTCAACCAACCCACAACAGTAGGGATAAGGTGGTACATGAGGCTTATCATCTAGAAGCCTCGAGAAACTTCTCTTTTTCCCTTTTTACCCAGGGTACCGCGCTTCTCCTTATATGACAGAGTAGTTCTAGTAATAACCACCTATGGACCAAGGGCAATGGGAGGTGGCACCACTTGTGGACAACCTATGAAAGGTGGTGCGAGAAAAGGTACTACTCCTGGATAAAGGGGCATGCGCTGTTGAAATATTGTAACTTCAAAGAATATTCTATATGTATTTCTTTGTGGTCCCCGATGGTCCTACTGGGAGAACCACTTGTATTACTTTGTACCCCAATGCTCCTAATCAGAAGAACTAATAAGAGTCATGAGGAAGTCCCCTCTAATTGTAAAGGTGGGTCATTAGCACCCCAGTGTGGTTACTTGAGCCTACATGTGTAACTTGAGCCTACATGACAGATGATTTAACTTAAGTGAATGGATGAATATAAATAGAGGTGTAGTGCTCCTCATTTGGAACACACACTCTCACTTGTGTAGCACATTAGTGGAGAAGAGAAGAGTAGCTGGAGAAGGAGGAGGATCATGCGTTAATCTCCTTGTTAGTTTTACCTTTTATCTTTTTGGGGCATCTATATTGAGGAAGATTTTGCTGGGTTTTTCTCTTTAGCGTTTTCCCAGGATAAATCTTTGTGTTCCTTTTGTATGGCTGTGCTTGTCTATCTTTTAGTGATCCTGTTTATATGCTTTTGTTATGAATTCGAAATGAAATACTAATGATCTTGTTTAGCATATGAAAATTTAACATGGTATCAGAGCCACCCTGAAAGAAGACATTATGCAGCTATAGAAGCTAGGGATTCTTATTTTTTGGGTCTCTATCCACAATCGATCAGCAAAAGAAGGCTAGACTGACTCTCCATTGAAGGGCGCATCTTTCTGTCGAAGCGGAATTTGATTCCGAGCATTTTCAGTTTTGGTGCGGAAAATTAGGGCTTTCTACAGAAGAGGAATTTTTGAGTGAGCCCAGCATAGTATTCTTCTCCTCATCAAAATCGAAGTTTAGAGACCTGGATTAAGAAATTTGGTTGGGTGAAACTCTAGGAAAGTCAAACCCTAGTTTGACCCGGAGCTAGAAAAACCCTAAATACTAAAAATGCTACGTTTTTGTACATTTTCTATATATTGATATTAGGCGATGGATCAGGTGCTGAAAATTGCAGAGGCCGAAGATAAAATCCTGATGTACACTGTTTCCAAAATTTAGCCTCAGATTCGCTATTGTTTGGGAGATATGATCCCTCCAAGTTAGGGTTCCAGCCTCTTCCAGAATTCATCCCTAAACAAGACACTTGAGGAGAATTGCTATATCTTAGGATACAGAGGTCCAAATTGAATTTATGAAGATTTTCCAGAAATAGCATGGACTGTACTTTTTGTGGTACAAATTTCAGAACCAGAAGATGAAACAGAGACATGTGGCAGGCAGTACAACTTCACTGTTCTGAATAGTCATGTAACAGGTCACCTTGGGAAAAGGATCATAAATCTCAATTGGTGAAACCAATTCTAATTAAACCTATGTTTTTGGATCAGGGACATTCTAGGTTACCACATTACAAAATTTTAGACATAGAGGAGCAGTAATTTTGGAAATATCACAGAAATGGTGACAGGCATTTCTGCAGAAGAAATTGGAAAACTAGGGCTTCCTGTTCTTGGAGCTTCCCTCTACTGTTTTCAGAAAAGGAGTACATTGGACAGCTCCATTTGAAGAGATATATATTTATATCCAATCAAATCTGAAAGATTCCAAGTTTTTAAAATTAGGGTTTCTCTGACAAACCCTAGATCAACCAACTCCGGAAGCAGGACAGACACCTCAAATCGGTAAGATCTAATCTTTTGCTATTTGCATTTGAGGATCTCATTTCAAAGTGATCTATCACATCAGCTTTATGATAAGTTTGATGAAGTTGACAACTTCCAAGCATGGAATTATTTGATCTCTCTGAAGAAAATAAATTGGACACCTACATGAGTAGAAAGGTTCCAGAGGGAGATGAGGCTCAAATCCTTACACCGGAAGAACTTGGTCAAGGCCAAGAAGATCATTGTTGATTCAGTCATGGATCAAATTGTACCACAAGTGTCTTCCCTAAAGACATCGAAAGAGATGTTTGATTCCTTGACCAAGCTATTTGAAGGAAAGAACAATATACATCAGAAGATGACCTTAAGAAACAAATTGAAGAGGTAAAACAAGAAGTGAAGAATGCAGAAGTAGTAATAGCCACCTTGAATGGACTCCCAGGATCGTGGGATTCATTCATGCAAAGAATGTATGCCAAAAGGAAGTGATTACTATCAGCTCGACTCATAAGAAGAGAAGAAGAAGATGGGAGCAAATTGAATATCAAGCTCTCACCATTCAAAGAAGATCCCTCATGCGATGAGGAATATGAACAACTCAATTCTTGAAGAACCTCTTATTCATCTTATCATTTGGATAAGAAATGATGATTTCATGAATGAAGAAGATGATAAAGCAGGATGATCAAGATGGAGTCTACCCATGAAACAAATAAAAGATAAGTATTCAATTGTCATTTCATGATATTGTTTTGTTATACATTTTATTATATTCAGTTGATGTGTTATGCATGATAGATTGTTTGCATTAATGACTATATACTACTAATATGCATGTGATGGGTAAGTAGCTCATGGTACTATACAACTCTCCATTGCTACTTATTTATAATGAAGCCTCCTTGTTGACATATTAGTGCACAATCTCAATAATGTCATGATAGATATGGAAGACATCTAGAAAGTTTCTATGAGATATGGATGAATGTTGTATTAGCTAAATAGTTGCATGATGCATAAGAATTTGTCGTTATGCATATTTTTTATGAAATAGTTCTAACCATGCAGCTGGTGCATTTGATTTGTAGGAAAGGTCCTGTACAAACTCCTACAAGAAGGATGAGACTTGTTCCGAAGAACAAGTGATGACAATTCAAGATTCACTGCAATAAAATCTGAAGCTCCCAGGGTCAGAGACACCATGACGGAAGAAAGAGCTTCAGAGAGCAGTAGATCCACCTAGAAGGATGAAGACCACCATGGGTATGAGAGATAACTCAAGATGAAGAAAAGAATGCTATGAAAGAAGATATGATAGTTGATCATGGTGAATGATGTATACGATATGATTTCGAGACATAAAGGGAAGTACGTAGTATCCTCCATATGGATCTACAAGAACAAGTGTACAAAGAAAGGTTTGTGATTTGCCTCAGAAAGAATAGACTATGACATGACATACTCTATTGACCAGTATATATCAATCATAGAACCACCTGTACAGAATGAAGAGGGAAGATGATACTCCACTTCGAGGGGAGTGACTACAGAAGATATCTGAGTTCGACATGGTACGACATGATGGACAGCTTCGTGATGGATCAAAACTTTACCAAGAGTAAAGTGGGTTCCAACCTTGAAGGTTGAATGCAGAAGACTAGGATATGTTGATGACCTGACAAGATGAACTCATGGAAGATGTTATGATGAAAGAATACTAGAATGATGTTTGGGATATAGTACTCAAACCAGAAAGCAAGAATGTGGTATCTTCCAAATGGATTTGCAAGATAAAATATGCTACTGATAGAAGTAAGGAAAGACTTGTGGCTAGAGGTTTCTATCAGAAAGAGGGAATTAATTCTGAAGAGACACTTACTCCAGGAAGTAAGGTACACTTCCTTCTAAACTATCATGGTAGTTTCTTCCATGATGAAGTAAAGACAAGCCTTCCTTAATGGAATGATTGAGAAAGAATTTTACATTGAATAGTCACAAGGATTTGAATTTGAAGATAGATGGAATCACATATGCAAGTTGAAGAAGGCCCTCTATGGCCTGAAGCAAGCTCCCAGAGCTTGGTATGGAAGAATAGATAGTTTCCTGACGAGCATGGGATTTTCCAAGAGTAAAGTCGATCATAACCTTCACTAAAAGGGTGTAGAAGATGAACTTGTCATCCTATTATTATATGTGGATGACTTACTCTTGACACAGAATGAGAAATGGATCATGGAAAGCAAGAAGAAACTAGTAGAAGAATTTGAGATGAAATACCTTGGGTTAATGCATTATTTCCTAGGTCTGGAAATATGGCAAATTTCAGAAGGAATGTTTCTCAACCAGGGAAAGTATGCGATATAGATATTAAAGAGATTCAATATGTTGGAATGCAAAGCCATGGCCACACCCATGGACTCCAACCTGAAGTTGTTAGCTGATGACTCATCAGAGTTAGTGGATGTGACTCATTAAAGACAGATCATTGGGTCATTGATGTACTTATCAAATACCAGACCAGAAATTTGTTTTGTTGTGAACACCTTAAGTCAATATCTTGTTCAACCAAGATGGGTTCACCTAGTAGCTACAAAACATGTGATGAGATAAGTGAAGGGGACTATAGACTTTGGTTTATACTATGATGGAAACCATGACTACAGATTGTATGGCTATACAGATGCAGATTGAGCTGGAAGTATCTCAGACAGGAAAAGCACATCATGTAGTTGCGTTTGGGTCTGTTATGAGTTCATGGTTTAACAGGAAATAGTCCAGTGTTTCTCTTAGCACAGCTGAAGCAGAATACGTAGCAGATTGCTCTGCTAAGTTGTGAAGCCATATGGCTTTGGAAGCTGATATCAGGTCCCTTTGACGTGAAGATAGATATAGATGATGGTGATTTAGTATTTCTATACTAAATATAGAGATGATGATGTTTCAGTAATCCCATCTGAAGATATAGATGATGATGATTTCAGTATTCCCATACTGAAGATATAGATGATGATGATTTCAGTATTCTCATACTAAAGATATAAATGATGTCTTTGTATTTACATACTGTAGATTCAGATGATGGTGATTCCGTATTTCTATACTGAATATAGAGGTGATGATGCTTTCAGTATTCACATATTGAAGATGTAGATGATGATGGTTTAGATGATGATGTGTTGATGAAACCTTTGTCCCGAGTAAAGTTCGAACACTTTCAAGACAAGCTTGGTGTGGTTTGAAAAGACCTTCCCCGAAAGGGGGAGTAGTGATGTTGTAGTGGGATTGTATCATCCCTAGGCACTTTCCCTAAAGTGAGCCAGTGACTTCAGTCCTCGAGAATGTAGTAGGATTGTATCATCCTTGGGAACTTGCCCTAAAGTGATCCAGAGACCTCGGTCTTCGAGAATGAAGAGGTATTGTATCATCTCGGGACATATTTCCAAAAGTGATCCGGTGACCTCGGTCATCGAGAATGTGGTGGGATTTTATCATCGCTGGGCACTTGCCAAAAAGTGACCCGGAGACCTCAGTCTTTGAGAATGAAGAGGGATTGTATCATCCCTGGGAACTTTCCCTAAAGTGATTCGGAGACCTCAGTCTTCAAGAATGAAGTGGGATTGTATCATCCCTGGGAACTTTCCCTAAAGTGATCCAGAGACCTCGGTCTTCGAGAATGAAGAGGGATTGTATCATCCTAGGACATATGTCCAGAAGTGATCCAATGACTTCGGTCATCGAGAATGTGGTAGGATTGTATCATCCTTGAACTTCGGTTCATAACGGATCCGGTGTAACTTTGGTCATCGAGAATGTGGTAGGATTGTATCATCCTTGAAATTCGGTTCAGAACAGATTCGGTGTAACTTCAGTCATTGAGAATGTGGTAGGATTGTATCATCCTTGAACTTCGGTTCAGAACGGATCCATTGTAACTTCGGTCATCGAGAATGTGGCTGGATTGTATCATCCTTGAAATTTGGTTCAAAACGGATCCGATGTAACTTCAGTCATCGAGAATGTGGCTGGATTGTATCATCCTTGAACTTCGGTTCAGAATGGATCCAGTGTAACTTCGGTCATCGATATTGTGGTAGGATTATATCATCCTTGAAATTCGGTTTAGAACGGATCTAGTGTAACTTCGGTCATCGAGAATGTGGCAGGATTGTATCATCCTTGAACTTCGGTTCAGAATGGATCCGGTGACCTCGATTGTTGAGAATGTGACAGGATTGCATTATCCTTGGATTTTGAGTCCAAAAGATATCCAAAGACTTCTTTGTCTTTGTACTGTGGGATGATGATGATGATGATGATGATGTTTCCTGATCGAAAGATCAGAGTGTGATGATGATGATGATGATGATGATGTTTCCTGATCGAAAGATCAGAGTGTGATGATGATGATGATGTTTCTTATCGAAAGATCAGAGTGTGATGATGATGATGATGTTTCTGATTGAAAGATCAGATGTTGCTGATGATGATGTTGTTCTCTGATCGAAATATTAGAATATGATGATGATGATGTTTCTCTGATCATAAGATCAGAAGTTTCTGATGATGATAATGTTCTCTGATTGAAAGATTAGAATATGATGATGATGTTGTTGCTGCTGATGATGATGTTCTCTAATCGAAAGATCAGAATATGATGATGATGATGTTTCTCTGATCGAAAGTTCAGAAGTTGTTGATGATGATGTTCTCTAATCGAAAGATTAGAATATGATGATGATGATGTTTTCTGATCGAAAGATCAGAAGTTGCTTATGATTATGATGTTGCTGCTGCTGATGATGTTTTCTGATCGAAAGATCAGAATGCGATGATGATGATGATGTTTCTGATCGAAAGATCAGAATGTGATGATGATGAGATCTTGATGATGATGATGCCATATTATCAAAGTATGATGATGATGACGTACTGATCAGAATATGATGATGAGTTGATGTTAAAGTATGATGATGCTCAGTTGATGATGTTTCTGATTGAAAGATCAGAGGCTGATGATAATGATGATTCTGATTGAAAGATCAGAGTATGATGATGATGATATTTTGATGATGATATTTTGGTGATGATGATGTTGATGTTTTGATGATGTTTTGATGATGATGTTTCTGATCAAAAGATCAGAGTATGATGATGATGTTGTTGCTGATCGAAAGGCCAAAGTGATGAAGAAGATGTTGTTGATCAAAAGGTCAAAGTGTTGAAGATGATGTTGCTAATAGAAAGGTCAAAGTGTTGAAGATGATTTTGCTAATCGAAAGGTCAAAGTGCTGAAGATGATGTTGTTGATCGAAAGGTAAAAGTGATTAAGATGTTGCTGATCGAAAGGTCAAAGTGCTAAAGATGTTGCTGATCGAAGCAGTCAAAGTACTGATGATGCTGAAGAATAAAGATTAAAGATGAAGACTACATGATGTTGAAAAGCTTCCAATGATTTATAGATGTATCACCTTGACGAGGTTGATGATGTCCTCTATCTCGCTCCTATTATTGTTGTTGATGATGTTGTTATAGAATACCCTTCTTGTTAAGGGGGAGTGTTGAAATATTGTAACTTTGAAGAATGTTCTATATGTATTTCTTTGTGGTCCCTGATGGTCCTACCAGGAGAACCACTTGTATTACTTTGTACCCCGATGCTCCTAATTGGAAGAACTAATAAGAGTCATGAGGCAGTCCCATCTAATTGTAAAGGTGGGTCATTAGCACCCTAGTGTGGTTACTTGAGCCTACATGTGTAACTCAAGCCTACATTATTAACTCGAGCCTACATGACAGATGAGTTAACTTAAGTGAACAGATGAATATACATAAAGGTGTAGTGATCCTCATTTGGAACACACACTCTCACTTGTGTAGCACATTAGTGGAGAAGAGAAGAGTAGCTGGAGAAGGAGGAGGATAAGGATTTGATCTCCTTGTTGGTTTTACCTTTTATCTTTTTGGGGCATCTGTATTGAGGAAGCTTTTGCTGGGTTTTTCCCTTTAGGGTTTTCCCAGGATAAATCTTTGTGTTCCTTTTGTATGGTTGTGCTTGTCTATCTTTCAGTGATCCTATTTATATGCTTTTGTTATGAATTTGAAATGAAAACTAATGATCTATCTTAGCATATGAAAATTTAACATGCGCAATACTGGGAATCTGTATGAAAGATTGATGAAAAACCATTTAGTTTCCACTCCAGAAGCTGGGATTTAGGGCAAGTAGGTATGTCAAATGTCTTATCACATGAAGGTGATAGGATTTTGGTATAAAAATATGCCCCCCAAAGCATGAGTCTTAGAGGGATAGGATAAATGAGAGCTTTGAGAACAAGTCGTCGCTAGGAGATGAAAATTTAGGCTCGATCGGAGTATGCAGTCAAGTAGGAATCTGTAGGACATCAGTATGTTGACTCATAGACACAAGTAACCAAACTCATAGCTCTAGACCAATACAAGGTAGATCCATGAGTGGAATAAACAAGCATGGCTACTATAATACAGTGTAGATCCATGTGATAGAGGACTCAAACTTGGACATAGCTACTAGACATACAGCGTAGATCTATGGCATACAGACACAAATTTGAGCATAGCCATGACCATACAAATGTGGATCCATGCTGGATATACAAAACTCCATCGCAACTTAGGGAAAAAGCAATGAGTGATTTTAAACAAATACCCAAGTTCTTTGTCTTGTCTTCCACAAAGTACGATTCTATCCATGTGATTACAATGATCTGTAGTCGAACATGGTAGAAACCACTTGATTACCGATCAATGATGTGAACCGTTAACAAGTGCGATGGAGATCACCATTAATGTCAATGATTCCCAAGGTACCTTAGTACAATCTACTGAGTGCGAATAGATGTCCTGATGTCGAACACCCAGTTGATTCTATCAATCAAAGGTCAATGATGTGAACCTATGTTGAGAGTGAGAGAAACTGTCATTAAGGCATACAAATCTCAAGGTACTAAATATTGTTTCTAAGATTATTTCTCGGATAATGAGCTGATGTCGACGGGAATAGTCTCGTCGAAGGAGGGCCATGATGAGTCCCACATCAACGACATGAAACTCGAAACATAGTTATGGAATGATGTGAATGCAGTAACCATATGCCTGAATCAAAGATACTGACACAAAGATTGTGTAGATTGCATAGGTAAAACTTCTTCAAATTCCCCTTGAACATTGAGCGGCATGACAAAATGACTTGGCAGCATGACTAGACAAGACAGACACACAATGCGATAGTGGACAATGCATTCTTTTGAAAGACTCAAAGGATTGACATGACTCATGAAAGTGGATCATCATGGAGATCTACTGAATACCTAATTGACTGACATGATTGTGCAGACAAGTGCCATGTTCAAAGGTAACGACAAACAACTACCATTATTTGCAAAATGATTCCCTTCCCATTTCCCCCATCATGATTGATGAATGCCTCTTTTTGGTTTTACGAGTTCAAAGAGGGTAACAAACACTCGATATAGCTTGTCGGAAGACAAGTCTAGACTCATATGTTTTACGAACCTGAGAGAGGAGGGGTTCGATCCCAAAAGAGGTCTCTCAATGTTTAATTTTAATGATTCCACTGAAAGAAAACTCAGTATTGTTCATGTTTAGAGAGTCTGGACGAATACAGAAGAAAACTCCATGGGGGTCCTTTTTCATATGATTTAGTCTCTAAGGCCCAAAAAAGTGTAAAATCATACCTTAGAGAACTATTCCAGTCATGATTGGCTGGAGTGTTCCTTTCTCGTAAATAGTCATATCCATTCCGAGAAAGAGATAACCTACTGTCGGATGGACGACTCTTCCAATACTTTAACGAGCATGAAGAAGACAAGATCGCTCGACAATATTTTCGTATTTAGGGAGCCTGAAAAGAGTTTAAAGAGAACTCCATTAACCTTTTTCATGTTTCAATCCAGAGCACGAAAAATTAATAAACTAAGCTCAAACCACTTTTTCGGTTACTAGCAGCTTGACATGCCCCCAAGCTTCATTTCATTGGACGATTCTTCTTCCATACCCAACATAAAAACCTAGTTACTAATGTGAAAATGTTCACCAGGGGGGTAGGAAGAACGAGAATTAGGCAGGTGAAAAGAAGGTTTAAGTTCTAACACTAAAGTGAAGACTCGACTCAAGGGAAGGGGATCTGTTTCATTTTTACATAATATTGAAACAACAGGTAACTATGCTTGGGACATGGTTTCATTTTTATGCAAGCTTGAAACCAAAAGGTAAACTATGATAAAGGAAACCTACTTCATTTTTTAACGAGCTTGAAATAGAAAATGAACTATGCTCAGGAATAACTGACATGATGGTTAGAACCTAACATGATGGTCAGGTGCTATTTCATTTTTTAACAAGCTTGACATAGAATAGGAACTTTGCTCAGGACATGGTTTCATTTTTATGCAAGCTTGAAACCAAAAGAATAAACTATGCTTAAGGAGTGGTTTTATTTTTTAACGAGCTTGAAACCAAAAGCGTAAACTATGCTCTAGACATGGTTTCATTTTTATGCAAGATTGAAACCAAAAGTGTAAACTATGCTTAAGGAGTGGTTTTATTTTTTAACGAGCTTGAAACCAAAAGTAAACTATGCTTTGGACATGGTTTCATTTTTATGCAAGCATGAAACCAACAGTGTAAACTATGCTTAAGGAGTGGTTTTATTTTTTAACGAGCTTGAAAACAAAAGCGTAAACTATGCTCTAGACATGGTTTCATTTTTATGCAAGATTGAAACCAATAGCATAAACTATGCTTAAGTAGTGGTTTTATTTTTTAATGAGATTGAAACCACAGGGTAAACTATGCTCTAAAACCTGCTCCTACCAAACATGATATCTAGCGGTGGGTAGGTTTCCCCCATTTCATAAGAAGCTAGCAACTTAACTCCAGTATGAAGTCCAGAGGCTAGAGCCATGCCCACCATTTTACCTATGATGGGAAGAAGCTAACTAGGAGGCAAAGGAACCACAAGAACATGCGAAACATTCAGGGCAGTCTGATTACTAGGAGTAATGCGATGGTTAGGTGTAACAAAAGAAAGCTGATCAATGGTCACAATCTTCCCATCATGGGGAAAATGCATAACTCTAAAGAGTGTGGACACTACAGCTTTCATGGCGTAAACATAATCACGTCCAAGGAGCAGATTAAAATCTAAAGGACCTTGGACCACCATAACATCAATATAGACAATTTTTTCTTCCAGAGTAATAGGAAACTGAGGAAGGATCCCTAAAGGTGCAGTAGGCCTACGATTAAAAGCCAGTATCTGATCGGTGGCTGGCACAAGTTGAGGAGAATATAAAGCTTTTCAAGCACTTGAGGATAGAATGCTAACAAAAGCCCCTTCATCAACAATAGTGCAAAGTATACGCCTAGCAGTAACATTCACAACTATCTGGAAAGGAACACTCGAATGAAGACAAGACTCTGTTATGTTACTCCAATCAAAGGAAATAAACTCACTACTCAGAGAGGGTTCTGTCGAAACAGACAAGATTTCCTCTTGTCGAGAACAATCAGAACGAAGCATAAAAACTTCGATAGGTTTTGGTTCATTCTCTACTGGAAGAGAAGAACAAGATGAATATTTGGTCAAAGTGACTACTTCAGTCTTAACACTCTCTGATGAAAGAGTTGGATCGGGTGGAAATGACACCGACTCGACCACTTTAACTTCACTCTCCAAAGGAAGAGTGGGATCATTCACAGATAAATCTGAATCGACCACTTGGTCAACCAGTGTGGGATCAAGGGATAACTTACTATCACTTGTTGGAATCACATGTTGATGATCAGTAACATTTTCCAACCAATGCAAAGATTCATCCATGCTTGGACAAAGAAAAGTACGATGCATAACCTTGCATATCAAACAAGGATACAAGACTTTACCCTTACAACCTTTTACGAATGGGTCATTGGTTGAGGGAGTATTGTCAACATGATGATTAGAGGTTGATGACACAGATGGTTTGTACCTTTTAGACCACTCTTCTTGTACATGGGAGAGGCGAGGACACTCCTTAAGAAGGTGGTCCCCCTTGCAAAGCTTACAAGGGAATTTGGGTTTTTTGGGCATTCTCTTAGAATGAGCACCATCAACGGAAAACAGTTGCTGTTTTTTCTCTTTCTTATCCTTCTTCTTTTTACCCTTCCCTTTCTTCTTCTTCTTATCCACCTAACGACTAACCATAGAGATTTGTTCAAGCGAAGAAGAAGAAAGGGATGAAGCCACAACCAACGAAGAAGGAGAGGGATTAGGTTGAGGTCGATCCTCTCCTAGAGGAGAGGTGACATTTGAGACATTAGGTGTAACAGGAATTACTGGATTAAAAATCCAGACTGATAATCCTATAGTTAATCTAGGAATATTTAGAGTGGCAATAAAGGGAGGACCAATACCTTCACTTGGAGGGAATACAAAAGGTACACCTTGGAAAGGGATCTCTTGATTGGTAGTCCCAAATGAGGATGCCATCTCTAAACTCTCTAATAACCCCATAACTACCACACACAAGCAAGTACTACTCAAACTAAAAGCGACAAGAAAACATGTGAAAGGAGTGGATAAGAGTCAGGAACCTCACAGGACATGCCAAAAGGATAACTTAGATGGTTTGAGGATTCCTAAAAGGATCTCCCGATATGCGCAAGGTACGAGGGAGATCAAATCGGTAGTAGTGTTGTCTAATGCATAACCGTACATAAGGGGCCTTCCGATATACAATCGAGTACGTGAAGTACCTTTCTATAGACCTCAAGGGTATGTGAAAGGTTGTTCGATATACTGACGGTACGTGGAAGAACCGCGCGAGTCCCAGAATGTAATGCTAACAAATAATGACAGCTCCTACGCTTAATGACGCCCGAACATGTCGCTAACTTATCACTCAAATTGCTAAAAGTTTTAACCTAGTACTATCGTTAATTTTATCTTGTGTGTTTAGGTGGAACCATGGAGTGAAAACTTGAAATTAAAGAAGATGCACACTGATCTATATGATAATGCAAGTTTTCCTCTTCAATGAAATTCTACCTAAGAGAGGGAGAGAGATTTACTTTTCTTCCCAAAAAATGCACACCCAAATGCAAATGCAATTCTATCTTTTCAAACGAGAAGTGAAATATCAATGCACCCCAAACAATCTTCAAAGCAAAATAAAAAAGAAATCTAGAGAACATATAACATAAATCAAAATGTTTCCTATCTTTTCATGCTTGAAAAAGACACATAAAAACTCAATGGAAAGATGATTTCACTAACGTTTCCAAACAAATCTAACTCTAATGCATGCAAAGCTGAAAACATATATTTCTTCTCAATGAAAGTAAGATCTAGAATTTCAAACAATCATGCACAAAACAAGAAGAAAATCGTTCAACAAAATTGCGAATAAAGCAAAAGAGAGAGAAAAATAAAACTTCTCTTTGAAACACATAAGGAAACAAAGAACCAATATTTCCTACCAAGCACTGAAAAATTCAGCTTGCAAAAGGAAACAAGAATCACCCCAAGCAAAGAAAGATTCAAAACAACATGGATCACTCATGCATTCCAAGTCCAAAACAAACTGAAACCTACTCACGAAAATGAAATATATATTTCCAATTCCAATGAATAATATCTACAGAGAAGAGAAAGAGATTTCAAGCAAAGAAAATAATGTAAAATTTAATGCAAGAAACACAAACTCTCTTTGAATGCAGAAAGAATACAAAAATCAAAGCGACTGCAGAATATACAATTCATTTTCATAAAAAAGTACACCAAAAACACACAAAAATCAAAATACAGAGTCTGGAATAGGGCATACCTGGCACCGCACAGATGAAGCTGCTGATAGGTGGTTTTGAGGCAGAACCGCTCCTTGCTCATTTGATTCAGGCGGTGGCATCGCTTATCGCTAACTAGACTCTGGCGGCGGCACCGCTCCTTGCCAACAGAACATGTGCAGTTCCCTATAAAAATCCAAAACACAAAGAGAACGATAGATCAAGTCAGAAAAAGACCAGATCAGGGAAAATAATGTTGAATTAAGTATGGAAACAGAGCATAAAATACCGAAATGACTCAGATATGAACATATCTGGAAATTTCAAACCTAAATAATACAAATCAAAAAGTAGATCTGACTGAAAAGAGTTGAAGAAAACGGAGCCTAGATTTGGACAAGAGTTGCAGACTAAGGAAGATCAGAACAACTGAATAACTCTACTCCCTAGCAGAGTCACCAGATTTGTTGGTTGAAATATTTCACCTCCTGCGGACAGCAAGGTGTTCCACTGGTCTGAATGGTTCAGATCTAGAACAAATAGATCAAAGAGGCTAATAACTCTCCCTAGACACTGTATATATCTGGAATACAAGGATTTGATAGTTCACCTGTGTACCTGCAAAAGAGCTCAACACAAAACAAATCAAAGCAACTAAAATATGATCTACTAATCTATGCTAGTGACTAAGGAATCTAGCAATATATATCTGAAATCAAACATCAACAATATATATGTGACATAAAATCAACTTGCATTAGAAATATGAAGAAGTTTACAACCAAGCCTTAGTGTTGACATGCATCTACATGAAACCAACTCTTCATCCCCAAAATCTCCTACTCTAGCTCTCTATGCTCTCTCCAAATGATCTTGGGCCAAGAATCAATCCAACAGCATAACAATACCTTCAATGTTCTCCCCTCAACCATGGCTATGAGCTCATATTTATAGGTCTTTAATGGATAGAGATGGTTGAGAAATTAGTGGGTGAGGTGGCCTCTAAGATCCTAGGATGAGGGATCTCGAGCTCAACCAACCCACAACAGTAGGGATAAGGCAGTACATGAGGCTTATCATCTAGAAGCCTCAAGAAACTTCTCTTTTTCCTTTTTTACCCAGGGTACCGCGCTTCTCCTTCTATGATAGAGAGGTTCTGGTAATAACCACCTATGGACCAAGGGAAATGGGCGGTGGCACCGCTTGTAGACAACCTATGAAAGGCGGTGTGAGCAGGGGTACCGCTCCTGAATAAAGGGGCATGCGTAGTGCTGGGAATTTGTATGAAAGATTGATGAAAAACCATTTAGTTTCCACTCCAGAAACTGGGATTCAGGGCAAGTAGGTATGTCAAATGTCTTATCACATGATAGTGACAGGATTTTGGTATAACACTAAGGCCCTAAAATATCATATTTTTCAATTCTAACTATTTTTAACCAGATGTTATGATGTTGATTGGAAGAGGCATAATAAATGCATTCATGCCATATATGGTGATTAAGTTATTTGATTGATTTTTTTAGATAAGATTTTAATCATCATTACACACTGGCATGTTTAATAGAATATGTATGTGATCTAAAATATATTGTGCATAACAGTCTTAATACATATAACATCACTTTCACCATTCACCATTCACCATGAACCAATCATGTTCACCATGAAGCATGTAACACTAATAATATATAACATCAAATCCACACAAATAATGTAAAAATCCATAAACCCTCCGTCAAATACTTCAAATGAAAGTCATGAATTTGTATTGGGAATATGTCCAAAATTATATTTTTATACAAAATGGAACATCATTCCTAATAATGGATTCTCATGCACCAAAAAGTAATAAGGGTGGTTCATGGCCCATACACATAAAATTTCCTACCAAAAATGCCACATCGTGGCTAACATGCATATTGGGCATGTCAATCACCCTAATCACCATCGACACCACAATGGTCATATCCAAAATCAATATTCCTCCTCTTTGATCTGGAGGAAGCTTGAGGTCCCATGTGTCTGGGTGTGGAGTGTCTCTTTAGTCTCTGAAAGGTAAACAACGACATGTCAGTTTTCCCACAATTCAATCAATTAATACACTTAAAACAAAATTAGAATTAAAATCTTGCGTACTCACCTAAGGTGAGATAACATATCGTAAAGGGGTTATCCATCTCCTCGATCCAAGTTTCTCAACAATGCCTCCCTAAAACAATTACAAAATTAATTAATACATAAAACCAAAATGGGTTATTTTATGTAATTCATTCATGCTTTATAATATTTTAATGAACTTATAAATCTCACCATGATTACCTGAGGCGATGCTGGATATTTCCCTTCCTAGATAGGAAGTGGAGCAATGGGATGGACAACTTTCTCCAAGGAAATGGTGGTGGAGGGGGATGATGTAGGTAGGGGGGTGTGATGTAGGGGAAATGGTTGGAGCCAATGTGGATGGAGCATATGGAGGCACATGTTGGATAGGTGGAGGAAACACACGAGGGGATGGGTGTGGGGGGTTATATAGTCTTGGTGGTTGTACACTAGGTTAGAATGGCCTATGAGGGAATATGGGTATGCCAATCACAAGGGAAGAGTTCCCAATCACATGACTTGACATGAACTATTGAAAAACTGAACTAGGTGGAATATATGTCAGGATGTGTGTATACGGTGATCGTATAGTAGGAGATTGAACCTACATAAAATATGAGATACATTTCATTAGAAGAAAACATGTAAATTAACCATACAAACACAATGAATCTCACATTAAATATATAATTAATTTCACACAAGTTACCTACATGCCAAGTTATCTACTCAACCTAGGTGGAGACCTATGCTTAATCTCTTCTACATGAACCTATGGAAACACAACAACATTAATATTGATTTCTTGTTAAAAAAAAGTTGATAATTGCAACTAAATCAATTTTTAAATCCTACAACCATATACTCTTTTGAATACCTGTATGTAAGGTGTTGCAATATATAGCCTTGCCTTCGTTCCATAATCAAGGTTGGGAGCAGTAATGTCCTCCAAGCTTGATCTAGTTGTTTCATCTTGAAACAACTGTACATGTCGAATACATCAATTAGATATTAAATACTCTAATCAATGTTCATCTAACAATTATAAAATGTGCAGTTAATAATATAGTCGATCATTTACAACCATTTACAAATCATGTACTAACCTTAGCCATAAAAGTATCTCATTCAGGATCCTTTGTAGGGAAATGGAAAGTATGGTCATAGTGAGTGCATCGATGGGGTAATCCTCGGCTATCAAAAGGATACTTTTCCCCAATGGATAGCATGGATGATGGTCCATGACTAGTGGGGATTGAAGGATCTACACCTGATGGCACTCCATGTTGCTTTGATGTGAAACACCCCCAGTTTGACCCTTTAAATGTATTCAATTAGATTATGAAATGATGTAAATATTCTAGTATATATTTCTACTACAGATCTCAATGTCAAGGCCCGACTAGTGAATGGCTAGGCATATATGATGTAAATATTGTTATTTGGACCATATGGTTGGTTTGTCATACTAACTCAAAATATATGTACATATTATGTGCATAAATAATAAAATGGTCCAAGATGGTTGTGAAAAGAGCTCTAGAGGGACTATGATTCCACCAGAGTGGAAGAGGAAAGGGGGTCCATGGAAGACTATTCCTTGCTACCAAATTTCAACCTTATAACTCATCCAATTTCTACCATGTGCCTTGAATAAGCCAATTATATTTTTTGGTTTTACTATTTTCAATCATTGAATTCATGTGTGAGGTTGCTCGGAAAAGTAAACTCATGTAGTTATTGAAGCATTGGTATGACTACACTTTTGTGATAGTTCTGTCAACTACAAGAATTCAGTCTACAATTGTTAGGAGTCCTTTCTTCTATGATCAGAATCTATGTCAATTGTATTTTCATCATTATCTCATATCCTATGGAGTCAACCCTCATTTTCTTTCATTCTTGCGTGCAAATCTACAATGTGCAGAGCTCTCCATGGTTGTTTATGACTTTTAGCAACCATGCATAACCGATAAATTTGAATTTGGAGACTGGACTATAGATTTGGAAGGGAAATAGATGGTTGTAGGTGAGACCATAGGTTTTCCAAGATAGGAACCCTTACCCCTTGATTTTTTCTACTCATAGATGCTTGAGAAGCCACAAATTTAGGATACATGGGGTTCTCCAACAACATATAGCATATTGGTTTCCTTTTATCCACACACTAGAAGCACTCAATAAGATGGATCAGCCAAGAGAACCGTGGATCGGAGAAGGGGATTCCTAAACATAGAAGGGTGTTGTATGGGGAAGGTATTGCAGGAGCTAAGGCTGCGAGGGATGAGTGAGACCCCTCTAAATATCTGTATGAGAATTTGGCTAAGCATATAGAGTTGAATGTGTTATGGGATGAGAGATAGAAGCTTGTAGGTTTTTCCTTTATCTTGGTGGCCCCATAGCCTATCTTATGGGTGGCCTATCAGCAAAAAGAGTATACACTAGATAGAGTTCCCATGGTTGGGTGGAAATTTTCTTTTACATTGCCAGTTGCTTGGATTTGCATTGGATAAAGATAAGGATTCTTTTCTATTTCAATGTGCAATGTTTTTATTTGATGCCTATAATGATTATTCTGGTAATTGCATGCTAGATGTGCGTGGATAGAGTTTATTTTTGACATTTCTGTTATTTATGTTTTTGCACACATATTTTATTTGTTATGAAATTCGTAATATGGCAATGGGGTGAAATTGGAAGCCTGATTTTATTTAATGTCCCCTCCTGTTGGTCAGATAGGGTGACAGGGACATTACATGATGGGTGGAGCACGTATTATGCCATGGATGTACTATGCTGCAGTGCTCTATGAGTAAGGTAGGATATGGAAGTGGAAGTTTGAGCTAGGCAGTCCAGTAACTAAGGTGTCTATGGGGGAGAATCAGGTGTATGCCTAGGTGCCCCTCTCAGTGGGTTATGCCTGGTGTTGGGTCTATCTTAGGAAGATCCAAGATCAACCCCATGTAATTCACTAATGTTAAAGTAGTTGACATGTGGACTCAACAAAAACTCCACATATAGTTTTTGAAGAAAATAGATTGGAACCTCTCTATTGTTGCAAAATGGTTTTTCGAAAACCATAAACCATCGACTCTTCTAGTTTTCTCTCCATGGATCATATGTGCACCAATCCATGCAAAGGTTCCTTTTTTGTATATCAAAGGGTAGGTCAATCCTAGGGTTAATAAAAAAAACTAACTAGAGTCTATTTCGATATGTTCAACTCTCTGATTTTCTCTCTATTGAGACCATTGCAATAATGTGCTCTCATCCTTTCTCTATAGTCGATTATGCTCAATGATTAACCATCAACATTGTCAATTGATGCAATGATGATGTCAAGGGATGTGACTAAGGAGAGTCTTGATGGTTCCCTAGTGGTTCTAAGCTCTTGCACCAAGGTTCTTAACAAGTGTAAATGTTCATTAATTTTGGCTTATAAGGTTGGGTTCTCCTCAGGTTAATGTTTACTTTGGGATTAGGCTTGGGGATTTGTGTGGTTGGGTTATACTCAAGGTTGTTTGTTTGGGGGTTTGACTTTTGGTTTCTAGCCATTGTGATGGAGAAGAGATAAATTGCAATTTAAAAAAAATGATTTTATTCAATTTTGGTTGAATTTTTAGAATGTTTATTATGTAATTTTATTAAAAAAATTAAAAAACAGAAAACATTACAAATCATGGATGCAAATCCTACCTGGATGATGATTTGGAGGTGTTACTCGTGGTGTGGATGCACACAAACATTTGAATGCATTTTTTGGATTCTTGTACACCGGTGGAATCAGGTAGAATGGGATAGAAATGGGCCTCAACCCAATATTTAGTATACACAACAACATGTGCATTTCTAACATGTGCGCACTTTTAGCTTGTGCGCGTTAAAAGCCTATGCGCACTTCTAATGTGTGTGCACTTTTATGCCTACATATATGCCTAGTTGGCAGTTTGGGATCCACGAGACCAGAGTGCACATATGTTCTTAGGAGTGCACGTGAACTTCTATTTCTTAGCACTCGTGCACTCCTATTGCAACACTTTTTGGTATCATCTTCGTCCAAGCGTATGTTTCTTATGTTTTTTGAAGCAAATAAGGTAAAATGGAAATATGTCATGTTTAAAACCCTATGTGGTAGAGGGATTAGGAGGTTTTGATTTATGCAACTTACATTGCGTTGTACATCCCCAAATCCACTCCCCATAATGTTAAGTGTTGAAAATAGTTAAATGTTTTCCTAGAACACAAATTTTTCAAATATATATTGGCATTCACCTATGTTTATGTGGTGGATTGTTGAAAAACATATACCACCTTTTCATTCAATTATCAGATAATGGACCACTTTGTAGAAATATGAGCCCTCCCATTATTTAGGTATTTGTTGGTAGGGTAAGCATGTCCTCTTTACAAATCTTCAAATTATTTTTCTACTTCCAAAGGAAACATAAACATGTTATTATATGATTTTTTCTTATGCTTGACTAAGTAAGGACATAATAAGGAAACTATTATGAAGAATTGACTTTGTTACCTTCATGAAGCCCAAAACACTCAATCACTCAAACTACCTCATAAACTAAAACTAACACATTTGTTTAGATAATTGTACAAATAATTTCATATCAAATTTCTATTATAATAATGGCAAATTAATTATCAGTAATTTTGATCTATCAAACTAATAAATTAAATATCCCATCCTACTAACTTGATTGAGAGATCATAAGTCATAATACTACTTAATTTAAAATTAACCATAATCTTATTTAAATTATAATTAAATTCAATTCAGAAAAATACTAAATTAAATATTCCATTCCACTTAAATTATAAAAATAACTTTCATCAATAGAATTAAAAATTTTAATATCTCATTCAGATATCTAATCATTTAATAACAAAATAATAAATAATAAAATAAAATAAAAACAATCTTTTACTAAAATGTACACCAACTTTACTGTTTTTGAGTCTACGTTCTTAATATAAAGCCAAGTAGTTTTAAATTAAATATTTCATTCCAGTCACTTATTCATGCCTCTTTGCAGCGCACCTTCCTTTATACAGTGCAGCCTATTCAATTTTAAATATAGGAGGCTGAATGATTGACATAGTCCCACTAGTCAGATAAGTGACACTAAACACGGTTAGGAAAAATTCATGCCTCTTTTCAGCGGACCTTTTTTTATATAAAGTGAAGCCTATTCAATTTTAAATATCAGAGGCTGAATGATTGACATAGTCCCACTGTACACTGCCTGAGTCATTCGCTGATGGTTAAAGACCGTTTTCAGAACTGGCGCTTTTAAATAAATAAAAGCGAAAATTAAAATATTCAATATACCAAGGAAAAAAGAAAAAGGCAGACCATGCCATTCTGATAGTTTAATATCAAACATGAACCAAATTTGATGGATGGATTTGCAATTGATTGATTATTTTTCGCAAAATTCAATTTCGATCGATTTTTTAATTATTTGAAACTGGAGGCATTTATGTTGCTATTGGATCTAAGATCTAAGATTTGTGGAGTTATTTATATTGGCATTTAATTAAGATAAAATCAGAATCTTCATAAATCTAAGATTTGTGGAGTTATTTATATTAGTATTTAGATAAAGTCAGAATCTCCATAAATCTCAGATTCGTAGAAATCAATCACCTGCATCCAATATCCCAATCAAGAACAAACATATAGCACAACTCCTCCATATTCTTCTCGCACCTATCCACATAAATATCATCTATCTTCTGCATAACTCTACGATGTCCTAGTGATCAGATAATTACTTTGAAAAATCAGAACTAACTGATAACATGTACGAGTCATACGTTGACTCATTCAACTCTCTGTAAGACCTAAGAGTTCAGCATAGCCTGCATTCATGAAATGTGAAGTGAGCATTCCCCTTCTGTTTATAATAAAAAGTAAGCAGGAGGTCCGCCCAAAGTTGGGCCAGCTTGGATGTAATAGGCCTTCAGATCTTCAAACGTAACTGCTTTGTATCTTTTAGGATGCTTCTCATCGATCAGCTCTTCTGGAGCACGAATCTCTGTTTTGTCTGGAAAATCCAGAAAGAACGCCATGGACAGCCTTTCAGATCCTCCATATACCACACGGTGTTCTGCGCTGCGGTATCTACCATTACTCCACATCTGCAGACCACCATCGCCATCACTGGTGTTAGTTACCACAATTCCTATACAACACAACACAGATCCAATTGCATTAAGGAAAAAAAGTGGGAGAATTTAAGGTTGACCTGTAAACAATCGCCGATGTTAACAACAAACGATCCAGGCAACGGCTTCGTATTAATCCACTCTCCTTCATTTGTCCGGATCTGAAGTCCGCCCACATCGTCTTGGTACAGAATTGTAAGGCACCCGATGTCTGTATGAGCTTTCGAGTAAAACTCATGCTGATTATGATTACGATCATCACTTCTGTTGTGATAGAAATTCATGCGTAACCAACCTTGAGATTTATCAAAGAGTGGTGATGAGTAGTGCTCAGTCACGTCAACACCCAGACTGCAAAGAATCACTTTCAAGATCCCATGTGACACCTTCCTCATCTCCGAGTTGTATTCCTTCATCGTCTCACTGCAACACAAGTACATCAAATATAGTAGGTAGCACTCAATGAAAGAATTACTCTAAATCTTATTCATGTCAAAGAGACAGATAAGGAAAACAAACCGGAATTTGTGGTTTCGTTGGGGCCATAGCTTGGAAGAGATGTCATCTACCGAACTGTCGTTCGGAAAGACCATTCCCTCAGGCAGCGAATCTTTCCCCTCAGTACCCATCCTGGGTGGGACATAACCAGTGTTGAAAATGGAGGAAGTGGCCCTGTCTTTTATATCAACGGGCAGCCTAAACATGTCTCGGGCGATGGAGTCCACTGTTTGAACGAGAGTTGAGTCGACTCCATGGTTGATAGCACGGAAGAAGCCCAATTCCTGGCATGCCTCTCTCAGTTTCTGAAGCTCCCTGAGGACATCATAATTATGATCATGGGAATCTCCTACAGATTTCCATGGAAGAAGAGAGAAATCAATTACTGGGAGATCAACGAATTCGCATGGGGCTGCCATGACTTTCACTCAATCGAGAGACCTTTCTGCCGTACTATTCAACTTAGCGAGGATGGCCCCCCTCTTATAAGACGTTTTTAGATGACGCGTTGTAAGGTAATGTACTAATCTTAGTTGGCCAAAGCTATTGAAAGTTGTTAGCATTGGGACTCTCTCAGGCTTTCGTATTAGTATTAGAACACAATATTTACATTTTTTTTTAAGTTTAAAAAAATCAATATATCTTTATATAATATTTCTCCTTTCACAAGGTGCATGAATAAGTGTGTAAAGTGCTTTTTCAAGAAGAGTCTTATACAATTATCATACAATCAAGAAGCTCATTGTTAATGAAGAAATAACCTCTCTTAACTATGAAATAATGGAGAAAGGTTAGTCGTAAGGTCATCAAGGCTACGCTAGTGTGTATAATCACTTTCATTTACAAATAATTATTATGTTGATAAATCCTATAGATTTTGGACTTGCTTGAGTTGTTCAACAAGTCTTAACTCAAGTGTAATAAGTGTATAATCACTTTTATTTACAAATATTTATTATGTTGATAGATTTTATAGATTTTGGACTTGCTTGAGTTGATCAACAAGATTAACTCAAGTGTAATAAGTGTATAATCACTTTCATTTACAAATAATTATTATGCTGATAGATCTTATAGATTTTGGACTTGCTTGAGTTGATCAGCAAGATTAACTCAAGTGTAATAAGTGTATATCAAGGATTGCCGTATCTTGTTGTGGTTGGTTGTTTCTATCGGCATTCATTGGTCATTTGTGGTTGTGCTAGTAAAATAAGCTTTATATGAAGTGTGTCTTAGGAAAATGTGTTTTGACAACTACCTCAACCTTTTGATCAACAAAACAAGAATATTATGCAAGTGTATCTTAGGAAGTTGTGCCATTCAACAACTTTGATCCACAAATAACTACTCAATGAGCAATAAATATTTCATTTTTGCAAAAAGTGCACCATAAGAAGAAGTGCAATGGTATTAAAATTCATGAATATTGTGTCAAACCCATGTGTTGGAAGGGAAACCATGTGCAAATATCATCAACTTGTTTTTAAAACAATGTGTTGATTTTCCAAGACCATGTGCACAAGCCGAGGTCTCCCTAAGAAAGTAAGAAAGAAAGACCATAAGTGTGGTTAAGAAAGTGCTTTCCATTAATAGATATCATGTGTTTGAAGGAAATACCATGGATCAAAATCATCACAATTCCAAACCTTTAACCAAGCTACCACATCTAAGACGAATATGCACAATCACTCACTTGTTTTGGAGATGAAATATTATTCCTCCCATATACATATAGACAAACACACAACCCACACTTTGATAAAGTGATATATGTATGAAATACTCCAACATATTCTAGGGTGTCCAACACACAACACATCATCATGGGCTAGGGATTTTGTATCCTAAGCCATCCACCAAGCAACAACTATACATGTTTATACAACATAGCACCATCGTGAATGTGCAAGGAGTAATATCATCTAGACATGATGAGAAATATCTCAAGCACAACATCAAGCTAACCCATCCACCACCAATATGCATCCATGAGCAGAAAACCCAACAATGATAACCTGTCACAAAGGAGAAACATATCTCCTCTCAATCCAATGTAACTTCCATCCTCATGAAGTTACCAATCTATAAATATCTAAATTATTTGGTAATAATCACACTTGCAATCCTTGTGCAATATCAGGGGTAACATGAAGCATAAATCGAACTAGAGATTCAAAAAGAAGATTTCATGGTGGAGTAAGAACCACCTAAGATACTAACAAAATAGTACAAAATTTTGTAAGAAGGGACATTTCAGGGACTATCCAACTCTAAGATAGGCCACAAGAAAGTTACTAAACTCAGTTATGTAGCAGAAACTGCTACTGCTACCTCAATAGCAGAAGATGAATTCACTTCTATTGTTGAAGGATTGGTGGACACTAGTGAATTAATCAATTGTGAACCATAAGAAGGATCTCAAAAGAATCTAATCAAGGATCTTGAATTCTTTTTGGGACCCATTCCAGTCAAAGCATGGTAGCATAAGGAATACCACCTTTTAAGAATCCCATACCGTAACACGACAAAGGAAGAAGGATAAGGTTATTCTCAGTTAGAGAATGCTAGAGAGCTTGATGGAGTGGAGTATATGAATAGCATTCCTCCTTTAGCTCTACTCAACTTCAATGATCTAGCTAGTGAATACTTGAACTCAATCCTCTTTGAATTTATTGTTATTGGTCAATGTTATGCTTATTTTTGATATCCTTAAAAGTTAAATTTATTTCCAACCACCATAAAAATGTAACATTGCACTAGTTCACGGGGCTTGGATGGAATTCTATTCAAACATGGGAAGAAACTGGGTAGAAATTTATGAATAAATATCAAGATTACTACAAAGTGATGATGCTAAAGAGGATTTTGTTAATATGGCTAAAAAATAAGGTGAAAATTTTGGAAGATTATGTAGAGAGACCTTCTAGTTTAACTTTCATTTGCCAAAACAATATAAGTTAGGCCGAGAAAATTTGAGAATTATATTTTTAAATGGAATTTGAGACGATTCCATTGATTAACTTAATTTGATGGCATTAGTGATGTGTGCTAGCTAATTTATGAGTAAAATTTTGATCTCTACAAATTTTATTCCACGGGAAATGCAAAACATGGAAAATTCCCTTGAGATATTTTAGCTCGAATGCAAAATCGATAGGGATTTGAGCTTCCATGTTGAAATTGGAAATTTATTGGAAGATTTCAAGACTAATATTCTCATTTCCATAAGTTCTCATCTAGACACACTACAAGAAGAGGAAAACCATGACAAGGAAAAGCTAGCCTTATTGATTTTATATTCTAAATGTTGAAAGAAGAACCCCCTAAGGACTATTCAATTAATAAGGAATTAAATATTGGCACATATGAAAATAATCATATAACTAGTAGCTGCCCTTCATTGTCGGAGATGAAAGTAGTATACTAGGGAGAAAATGGTGGGGATAGAAGAAATTTAATATGTTTCTTAAAAGAGTCATAGAAACCAATACTTCCAAGTGTGATTCAAGTCCCATCTAAATTTTGTAGTTTTTCTTTTGGCTTACGGTCAATACCCACCTTAGAGTTAGTATCACCCATACCATGGAAACCATGGTCACCTCAGCCAACCAAAAATCAATCATTGAAACAAGGTTGTTGAGGACCTTATTTTGGAAATATGCCACAATATATAGCTTGAAAACACCCTTGACAATTCCAATAGACTCAAAAAATTTTGTAGCCCCGTCAATTTCCACAACCAAAGTTGCAATTTTCTTAATTACCTTCATTGAATCCTCCATAAAGACCTCCTCAAATTCCTTCTCAACCCATTCCTAGCATAAACCTTAAAGTGACTTAGCATTCTTACAATATTGACTTTTCTAGTTATGAGACATGGTTTATCTCCCCCATGGATTGTTAAGGCATCCATCTATGATCAAGTAAAGTGTTTCAATGTAGGCAATCCTCTATCATCATAAAAAGTGACGGTGAATAAGTTCATAACTTTGCACAAAATCATTTGAATTGTATTCTAGACCATTTTGATCATCCTCTTGTAGTATTGCAATGCAATTCCATAAAAAAATCAAACTATCCACAATCATCTAATGCTACACCACTTCTTCCCCGTCTAGAGAGGTTAAATTTTCACAAGCCACTTACCTAGGTAGAGTTTTCTTTCCTAGATGAATTCCAAAAGATGTGTAAAAATTCCCTTATTTTAGTCAATCAAAGATGTCCCTATCAATACCATTATCATCCAAGAAGTATGGATAAGGAATACTAGCTAGTAAATGAAGGATACCCAAACTATTCATGTTGCTGGTTAACTAGTCAACTTAATGTTTGGGAAAATATTTATGACCAATTATGTTGACCTAAGAAGCTCTTTAGTTAGTGTCAAAATCAAAATACTCCCATTCCAAGAAATTTTATTAACTAAGGGGGCAACATTAATGTCATGAATAAAGAAACCATGGAGAATCTCCAACTATCCAATTTACACCAAACCCTACAGTCCTTTATTTAGCTAGTTGATCAACTATAGATGCAAAGGAATACTGGAGAATGCAGTATTCTCTACAGATTCTTGGGAATACTTAATAGATTTCATTGTTCTATATCCAAATTCCAAACCTGGAGGCTACTTGTTGATCTTGGAAAGGCCATGGTTAGCCATTATAGATGTGTACATTGGTTGTCAATAGAGGATATTGTTATATTTCTAAGATAATTTGAAAGTATTTACACTATGTTTGGAGGCGCTTCATGGTTTTTTGGGCACATGGTATATGTTCAACCACCATGGATGTTCCAATATGGATTATAGCATGAGATACGGTCTATGATGGAAATGCAAATTTGAGATATCTTTCTCAATTGATCCTTGACCTTAGTTGAATAATGGCTCAATTGTTCTTATGTTTGACATTTGATATCTCTTTCCTAGATGGTCGATGCACTTCATGATAGCCACATAGAGGATTCACTTGGTGGGATGAAAACCTATAGGGAATGTGGAGTATTTTGAATCATAAGGAGGGGTTCAATCAATATGTATCATGTGATAACTTGTATTCATGTTCAAAGGATTGGAGATGGCTTAGGGATTCCTAGGTCTTTACCATTGATATTGCAAGGGGCATCTTCCCCAAAGGAGTACTTTTTTGGGGGATAAATGTCATCAATTGAGGCTTATAATGGAGTCGTGTTATACATAATTATGCTTTGTATTGGAATGATAAGAAAGGTTATTTTCCAGAATAATGTACTTGAGTTGTCACAACCTATTCTAATTGATTTTCGAACAAAACTAATACTTACACAAAATATTTGCAACCATATGGATTCCTTACTTTCATGAGTGGATACCATGTATTTAGATTCTATAGTTAACAATGAAACCATACCCTACCTCTTACCCATCCAATTGATTTCTCCAAATAAGTTAAAGGCACAAT
The DNA here is from genome assembly GCA_001517045.1 of Pseudotsuga menziesii. Taxonomy (NCBI): domain Eukaryota; kingdom Viridiplantae; phylum Streptophyta; class Pinopsida; order Pinales; family Pinaceae; genus Pseudotsuga; species Pseudotsuga menziesii. The sequence goes on along the minus strand of LPNX010309314.1, from coordinate 133,435 downwards.
CACTTTTAGGTATTATATGGTCAAGATATACATCCCATTCTACATCAACAAAGCCTTGTGTGTGTGAGAGAAAGAGAGAGATATAGATATCTAGGTCTTCCTTGGTAGCATATTGCATAAACTATAGAACCATGAAAATATCTAAAGATTCTCTTTAATTCCATCCAATGTTCCTTCCCTTATTTTGGCATATACATTCTCAAAACTCCCACTACATCGAAAATGTTTGTTCTAGTACAAACCTTAATAGACATCAACCTTCCAACAAAATAGCATAGGGACCATGTGGCATGTATTCTACTTCTATTTTAGTCTTGGTACATTGATCGATAGATAACTTTTCACCTATAGGAATAGGGAACTTTATCCATTTACATTCATGCATATTAAAAATTTGCATTACTTTCTCAACATATTTCCTTTGACTTAACCAAAGTCTTTTATGGGCCAAAATCCCTTTTAATTTTGATGCCCAAAATAAAATTTTCAGCACAAAGATATTCCGTATCAAACTTAGAAGGAAACTAGGCTTTGACATCCTTGATCATTTCCTTGTTGTTTCTAATCAACAAAATACCATCATCACACAAGAACACATAATGAATTTATCTCCAACCCTCTTGGATTACACACAATGATAATATTTTATTCTTGAGAAACCAAGTGCCAATATATAAGTATCAATATGATACCCCATTCTTGGTGATTGTTTTAATCCAAACATGGGCTTGTTCATCTTGCAAACCAACTCCGTTCCCTTCATTGAAAAATCTTCTGGTTTTTTCAAGTAAATTTCTTTTTCAAGATCACCATGTAGAAATGTAGTCTAAACATCCATATACTCTACTTAAAGATCAAAAGTAGCAACAATAGAAAAAGGAAATCTAATAAAAGTTAATTTAGAAACATGAGAAAAAATATCACCAAAATTAGTTCCCTCCACTTGGGAATGTACCTTAGCTACTAGGTGAGAACTTTACTTATCCACCTTAACTTTTTCATTTAATTCTTCATAAAAACCCATTTTCTACCAATAGGTTTTCATCCATCCAAAAACTCAACTCAATCCCATGTCTCATTTTTTTCTAAGGCATCAATTCTTCATCCATTCCCTTCTTCCAAAGTTTACCATCCATTGAATCCACTTCCTCCCTAGTTATTCTAGGTTCATCATCAGTAACAGATAGAGAAAAATTAGAGAGTAAATAAATTGGGATATACTTCTTTGGTTTCCTTCTTTCACAAACTGATCACCTCAAGGATGTAACTTGATATTATTTCTCTTGGTTCAACTTTTTATATTGAGTTATATTCGCCAACCCCCAACTCAAATGCTATTCTAACTAGTTTGTATTCCTTTGGTTGGAATTATTGTCTAGGAGGATATTTGACCTTTCTAAATAAAAAATATTGACTATAAATAGTCTTGTTAGTTAGTAGGTTCCAAATTTGATAATCTTATATACCATGTTTATGACAAATAAAGATACATTTTTCATCTTTGTTATCCAACTTGCTCCTATTTTAATTTGGAATATGCACATAAGCATCACAACAAAAAATTATGAGATGTTTAAGAAAGTGTATTTTACCAATCCGTGCCTCATGCAAAGTTTTTTTAGCTACATCTAATATAGGTGATTGATTTACCAAGTAACATGTAGTACCCACTGCCTTCACCTAGAGTTTCTACAATAACCCTACATCACTAGGTATACTCATTGTATTATATATTATCGTCATATTCATTATTTCTAACATTCCATTGATTGAGGTGTGTATGTACTATTATGTTTCCTTACTACTCCACGCATTTTACGAAATTCCTTGAACCCATTACAATAGAAATATCCACCATTATCTATCTTCAACACCTTTATTTTCTTATGTGTCTGGTTTTCTACAACATATTTGAACTCTTTAAATTTAACAAAACCCTCATATTTCTTATAGAGAAAATATATCCATGTATTCCTTGACAAATTATCATTAAATGACACATAATACATAGATTTACCTAGTGATGGAACAAAAATAAGTCTAAACACATCGTTGTGTATTAACTCCGGGATTATTTTTTCTCTTGTAACACTAGATGGGAATATCACCTAATTTTGTTTACCATATACAATTTTCACATAAATAAAGATATAATTATAAATAATATATACCTTCATCCCTACCTTTTCCATATAATTATGGAAGATTGTTCTCCAATATGTCCTAGTCTTTTATGCCAAATCATTGTCTTCTTGGTAGAGACATTAGGGATCTTGTATTATAAATTGTGATACTCAATAACAATATAACTATTACACCCATCAATAAAAATATTCCCAAACTTCTCATATGGAGCTCCAATCTGAATTCCCTACATAAATGCATTTCTCCTCGAACCATATTGCATGTGTCATTTCCAATTATAGTATGCACAACTACATCACACATAATGTTTATAGAGATAACATCAATCTAGAATGTGATAAAACCTACAAATATTTCTATTCTTTCCATGTTTCAACATTAATTTAACCCTTCAATGTCCTCTAATTTTTTTTTATTGAGTCATCTCCTAGGAAAATATCACCTTTATTGTACTTCTCATATTCACAAAACCACTCCTTATGAGAATTCATATGGAATTAAGCACCCAATTACATCAACCATACACGATGATCTAAATGTGTAGGTATCTCATTATGCCAAGTAAACATTCCCTCTTTCTTATGTGAAGTTTTTTGTTCCTATGTAAGGGGCATCCTATGATCCCTTACCTTTATTAACATTCTTACATCTACAATATTTCTTATAAATCCTATATTTTCTTCATTTCCAACATTTATTTGCAAATGATCTTGGAGATTTATATCTACCTATAGACTTAGTAATTCCCCAAGAAAATGTATTTTTCCTCTCTTGGGAGTGACCTCTCATAGATAAAACATCCTTGTCACGCCCTCCATGGATTTAATCCTCTTTCCTTTTGATAACAAGGATGCAACTAGATATTCAAACTTTATTGTGGTTTGAGTGGAACTACCAATTTCTACAACTAGATTACCCCAAGAGTTCGGAAAAGAACATAACAAGGTAATACACTTACCTTTTCCCCCCATCTTAATATCAACATATACAAGTTGACTTTCCATAGTATTAAATGAATTTAAATGATCCACCACAGAGTAATGATCCTCCATCCTAAGAGGATAAAACTTATTTCAAAGAAATAACTTGTTTATCATAGACTTTATTTTAAAATGATATTTAGTGGAGGTTTGATATTAAATATGTGGACCCCATTTTTAACCAAGCTTCCATGATCTAAGTATGTATCCTGATTGGCTAATATATCGGGCATGATGTAGTTGAGCCATTTAATCTACAAAAATTTTGGGACTCAATTTTTTCTCATGAGATCCACTATTTGAGTCTACAAATTCCCTCTAACCTTGTTGGAATTGCAAAATTTCTTCCTGGCATGTGATATGACAATCAATGAATCTCCATAATGATAACATTTTGAAAACCTAGAGAGAAATATAATCTCAAGGCCTATGAAAAGAGTGTATCTTTCAACTTGATTATTAGTGGCCAATCCCATACCCCATTAATAAATATCGAGATATATCCATTAGCATCAAAGAGAATCCCCCTCTCACCTGTCAGCCCATTATTTATGAAGGGATTTAACTGATACAAATGCCCCATCTTATTCCATAACTTATTTGTGTTGTCTTCTCTAAAGATATCCAACTACACTAAATTTTAGAAACATAGTTTAATCACACTCCTCACATTTCTCTACACATTTTCCAATATTATTTTGACATACTAGTGGGATTTGTACCTTGATCCACACCAATCGATTGTTCTCTATCTACAAGAAGATATCCCATATCCATATTCAATAACTTGAAAGTCTGCATGTTAAACTTGTTTATTTATATTCTTGAAATGCTCACCATTTTGAAATTCATTGTGAAAATATCACACTCCAACAAAGGTTTATCAGACACCCAAGGTACCCTTGCTCTTCACAATATGAGTTGAATCCTAGTAACAAATGTACCCCCCCCTAAATCTAATTACATGATTCTGATACCAAATCAAGAGTTTGATAAACTTATGTAAGAAAATAAATACCAAATAGAATCTAAAATACAATAATCAATAATAGCTCACACATAATACACAAACATTTACCATGGAAACCTAAATTTGAGAAAACCAACATACCTAAGAGTTTCTTTGTCTTGTCCCTGTCCATCATTCCTACCAAGAAAAGAGGATATTCATGAATTACATATTTATAAATTTCTCCCCATGGATTGTAATGTGAATTCATAAATAATAAATGCATGTTCACATGAAAAATACAAAACACAATGGAAATCAAACTCTATACACACACACATAATCCACAAATAGCCATATTCACCATATATAGAAAATAAAATCATTCCACATTCATCTACAAGAGAACACTTGCCACTTTTATTTTAAAAAAGAAGACCCAACCAATTGGTCTTGTAAGAGAGATTTTCCACCCAACCATATCCTATAGGTGTAAACTATGGATACCACCCCCAACATGGGCTATGAGGCGACCAAGGCAAAGGAAACACGTAATGCTTCTCTCTCTCATCACACAACCCATTTTCCCTCACGCTTGGACAAACTTCCTACCTCTGGCCATTTACAAGGATCTCACTCAACCATCCAAGGCATGGATCTCTTTTATATTTCTCAACAAAAAAAATGAAGGCATTTATCTTCACATATCGATAGTTACCTCAAGAAATAGAACCCTTACAGTGCTTACCAATGTGTGCAGAAAGAGACCAACCTGCTATATGTGGTTGGAGAGCCTCATGTAACATTAATTCATGGATTCTCAAGCATTCAGGAGGAACAAAATTTAATCACGGGGACTTCGGTTAGTGAACCTCTCACATAGCATGTGTGATCATGGGATATTAAAGAATACCCTTAATTTCGAGAGATATTGACCCAAACTCTTTTTGTTAAAACCCCCTACCAATACTTAAAACCTCCTCCCCACCCCTTTTTATACCTCAATCCTTATAAACTGCCCTACCCACCCCCACCTTAAACCCCTCATCCCCCTAATACCTGCAATATATTGGTTTGATTTTTGATAATTTTAAAACCCACAATATGAACTAACGTGATAGGATATTGGCCAACCAGTGAAGCCCCCGTGAATTTAATGTGTAAAGGTTCCTATATTTCCCAACCTCTATGCTCACCTACAACCATCTTATTTCTTCTAATGTCTACAATTTTCCATTCATAATTCAAGTTTTTGGTTGTTTCATGGTCTGGTAATGGTAATGGAAATGGAATGAATAGCCAGAGAATAACTCTACCTCTTGTAAAATATGTAAGAGAATAATTTGTATACTTTAAAGGAGATGAGAGGATGGTGAAAAAGGAAACTCACATAGCTTCTACCCATAGATTAGAGGATTCTTAAAACTATAATAGAAGTATATCCATCCCAAGATTCCATAATTACATGAGAAGAATTTCCCCATCACCCTCACATATTTGTTCAGTGATTGGATTTAATAGTCATAAGGAAGTAACTGTCTCACTTAAATCACATGGAAATAAAAGGATGAGTTCTAAGGTTGACACTTGGAAATAGAGGATTTAATCTCCCATAGGTGCCCTTTTCTCTTCCCCACTAGTAGAATCATAGGCCCTCTAGTGCTCTTTATAGAACCATCTTATACCATTTTATTACTTTCCAAACATAACATTTACATATATTTTGAGTCAAAACGAGATGACAACCACTTGGTCCATATAAAGGTATTTACATTATACATGCTTATCCATTAACTAGTTAGGCCTTACCTTTGAGATCTGCACTAGGATTCCATACTTGCATATTTACATTGTTTTACATAATTTGTTTTAATATATTCCAAGCCAAAAATAGGGTCATTACATGTTGCACATGTATTGTCATTGATTTCAAAGGTATTGAATTAATGTTAAAGGTAGTGAATTGATGTCAAAGATATTGGCCAAAAGCATTACATAATAAAAGATAAAGGAGAGTGTTAAGGATATCATTGAACAAGTTGTAACACTGAAGACTTGCTCAAACATAGACAACTCGAACTAATACATATGGAAGAATTTGGAAGTCCTATAATAGAAAATACCCCACTACGACAGTGGTCGCAAATGCGCAAATAATAATTCATAAAGATGAACATTTGAATGGAAGATATGCATAAATACCATTTGTGTGAGACTTATGATTAAAGAACATGAAACATAATCTTGTGTGTAATAGTACCAGAAAGAAAATGGTATGGAGTACAAAGACTTGTGAAGAAAACTATGTGCAAAAGTCCCACAAGGACATTGGCATATGTGCGTCACACACCACAAAGATGGATTGTGATGAGTGGCACGCCGATGCAGATCATAACTTGTAGAAAACACAAACAAGTGGACTGTTATCCAATGATAATAAATTCACCAAGTGGACACATATCTTGATCCAATAAGACTATAAATAAGCAAGAGATGGATGTGGTGAAGTAAGCTTGTGAAGAATGAAGATATGAGATAATCTAGTTAGACAAGCTTCATAACTATTTTGGGTATAAATGGCTCGTCGATTGTAGATAGAGAGTTTACACAACAGAGATGAAGTGTGCAAAACAACAGATGTTGAATAGAAAAAATTGTGCCATATAAAGAGGATACATGTATTCTTGACATACGATTTTCTTGCTCGGTTAAAGGCTTATACCACAAAACAACTAAAGTGACTGAGTGGGGAATTTTTTTTAACATCAATATGTAGATAGTAGTACCATAGAAGAGACACAAATCACAGTGATTATTGCACATTGAATTTTTGCAAACTGATTGTTCAAACGCATATATTCAGATGTAGATCAAAGATGTTACAATACTTGTAGATTGTGAAGACATTCACAAGGATAAGGTATTTTGTATATTTTTTTTATTCTATACATTCTTATTTTATACCATGGAGGTCAGATGAGGAAAGTAGCAGGGGGTCATAGCCTTCTTCCAATCGATGTTGGAGAATATAATCATGGTGTTGTAGCATCCTATATGTTGGTCTAGATAAAATCTAGGGGATTGGATCCTCCTTCTATTTGCAATGGTAAATATAATTAGGGTGTTGTAGCATCCTTTCTATTGCAATAGATAAAACCTAGGGGGTTGGAGACCCCTTCCAGTAAGTTCTAGAGAATATCATTCGGAAGTTGTTGCTTCCAAAAACTAGAGAGAGAAGTTAACCAGAGGTCTGATCTTGAAGCCACAATTCATATTTTGTGTAGTCAGACATATATATGTTCAAGTTAGTGCCCAAAGTTCGTGAGTCAGTGCTTGCACATATTGAAGTTCTTGCATGTCGGTGTGAGCAACTTGCAAATTGTACTTGAGGATCATGTCAACACCTAAAATGAGTGGGTGTTCATGTTTGGAAATTGAAATCTCCCACTAATGTAATCATTCATATATATTTATAGATATAAAATTATTCTTATAAATTTGTGTGTTGTTATGTTTTTTATTATGCGGTTGAAAAGTTTTAATTGATGAAAATATGCTTAAGTGAAATAATATACATATCTACGCTATTATTAATTCATCCACCTTTCTCACTAATAAGATAAAAGCAACAATTAGTATCAGAATGAGAGTCTTCAGTAACATACTAACATCTTGAAGAAGGATCCAACACAGATATGGATAAGCAAGAAGGTCTGTCCACCAATTGAGCTTAGAGATTTGATGCCTTCAATTATAATTTTTGGAAAATAAAAATGGAATTTTATTTGTAGTCCCTTGGTATGGATGTTTTGAAATCAATGGAATATGGATATGAGTTCCCAAAAGTTACCACATATGAGTCAGAAGAAATCGATGAGCGCATAACCTCCAGAATAGTGTCGAATGATCATGAAAATAAAAGACTATATGAATGGAATGCACGAGTAAATAATTCCATACTGTATGGGTTAGAAAATGATAAGCTTACCAAACTAATGCAGTGTACTACAGTGAAATAATTCCGGGACAAGTTAAAGAGTATTTATGAAGGTGATGACAAAGTCAAGAAGGACAAATTGCAAACATTCTTGGCACACTTTGAAGCACTCAAGATGAAGGAGTAAGAAGACCTTTCTACATACTTTGTCAGAGTGGATGAGATAGTAAATTCTATAATGGGACTTGGATAAACAATTTAAGAAAAATCAGTTGTACAAAAAATCATGAGAACCCTTCCTATACGATTCAATTCAAAAGTGTTAGTCTTAGAAGATAGGTCTAACTTAGACAACGTGACCAAGGATGAACTGTATGGAATTCTCACAGCATATGAAATGATAAAAGAACCTAAGAATGTCTCCAGAAAGGAAGTTGTGTTTAAAGCCACAGGGAATCCAAAATCCCACAGGAATGAATGCAAGAATATAGCTTATATGTCGGATGAAGAAGAGGATAACTTTGTGATAAAATTGAAAAGAGGTCAAGGCAAATACAAAGGAAAGTTACCCTTTAAGTGTTTTAAATGTGGAAGAATTGGAAACTTTGCTTCAAAATGTACTTATGAAGAAAACGAGGATAGTGAAAGTGAAAAAGAGTTATACTATCAAATAAAAAGTAAGCATCATCAAAACATAGGTGTGGACAAAAAATAATTCAAAGGAAGAAGAAAATTATGTACATTGAGGAGGAAAATATTTCAGAGGAAGAAAATAATAGTGATAGTCCAAGGGGCATACTATTCATAGAATTGATCCAAGATGAAAACTCAAGAAGAGGAAAGTATTCAAGTAAAGGAGCTCCAACTAGTACATCAAAAATGACAAAGAAATGGACCTACAATGGAATTCATCTACCCTCTCCAAAGTATGAAGAAAATAAAATTTCAAGAAACACAAAAGAATACGTCAAATTGGAGAAGAATGTTGAAAAGAAACATCCCTCTGATGGAATCAGTCCACCATTATCAAAGTACGAAGTGAGGAAAAAATTGAGTCCCATTGAAGAAAGATTAAATTTTGAAGACTAGGATAGAATTAAATTCAATTGGGAAGGTGAACTGATTAGTGCACTCAAACATTTGAAGAAATCAAGAAAATAAAACAAGGTGCTTGTTGTTTAGGGAAATTCCTACCTTATGACCTAGGGTCTGGGGTCACCAACATAGTAATTAAACTTACAGACATTTATCTATTTGAGAATTTGACAGAGAAATAAGGAAGAAAGTAAGTGTACCTTGTTTATAAAGGATGGTCCTAGATTTCTTATTCAATCCAAATGATCCAACAACTTCTAGGGATCTGCACACCTACAAAGAGATAGACCTTCCTGCAATATCTAGATGTTATATAAAATATTATGCTTGCAATGAAATAACAAGACAATTCAGAAATCATAACACGTAAGAATACAAGTGAACCAATTGGAAGAAAGTCTCTCTTTATTGATAAACAAGTGATGAGAGATTACAACCAGTATCTGATATAAGTCCTGCTTTTCTAGCCAAGGATCTGAGTTGTGATGCTCCAAGATCTCCAAAGGAAATCCACTAGAATAACTTTGCTCTATCATTAATGTCGTTTAGCCTCAACCCCTACCCTCTATTTATACTTGAGGAAAGAGAGGAGTTACGAAGGTTGAGATGGTTGAGGAATTTGGGAACATTATGATTATGATCCCAACTGTCCTTAACTAAACTTTGTTTTTAGATTTAATTTTTGGATTAGGGCACTTGCAACTACTGATACTAGAAAGTTGTGACTCACTCGTGACTTTTATAAGGGAATCCCGCGGATGCAAAGTGTGATCATGTATTCGTGGGTTGTATACATAACTAAACCACGAATGGAACACATGTTTCAATGGAAATAGTCGTGAATGCACCTAAATCACCTTTTAAAAAATCAACAAGGTTGGAAAGATGATGATGTATGAAGGCACATGCACATCTATAGGGTTTTGGCCACTTCCATCCATTTTTTCCTTTTATGTACCGACACCAACCACGTACTGACACATTGAATGTTAGTAATTAGATGAAGAAGTTCCATTTCATAGGATAACATATGCCCCCTATTGTGTGAGGTCAGAGGGAAGTGATGGCTGAAATACATTACAAAATTTATCTTTGGAGAACTCAGTTACCAAGGATACAGAGAGGTACCTAAAACAAACATATCGAATTTATGTACAAAATAATATATGAGGATTCCATGTTCAATAAACTGGAACACTAGATCCTTTACAATATTTGATTACATCATATGATACAAGAAACAAGGCCACGTATATTACAAGGGTGGATCATAGCCACAATATACAATGACGAGTCTTCAAAATATGGAAGTAGTGTTATTGAACATAACACAATATTGTGCAACTTAGGTTATAGAGGTATGAACCTAAGGTGTTCATCCAAATCCATAGTAACCAGTACAACTCCTACCATGTGAATAAATGAGTTGAATTCGAACATGGAAGGAATTCAACAGAGTGTTAGTAAATGAGTAATGCTGACAAATGAAGCAAAGGATTTCACCAATATAGGTAGTGAATCCTAAGTTACTATCATCGAAACTGTAGGTCTTTGTATTCAGGAGATGCTGATGAGAAACTATGATGTGAGGAGGAAGGAAATGAATCCTTCAACATATCACAAGAGTAACAAGGAAACTAGATGAGGGAAGGTAGACACAAAGAATTATCAGAGATGATAATGATGAGAATCAGGATGATCAGATAGGGGTACATATCCTTAAACAGTGAGCATGACACATAGATGACCCAAGGTAGCTTTATAATTTCATATAGGACTACTAGAATTATTTGTCATGTAGGAGACATGATCAGATTCCCCATGTATAAAGGACAACTGGAGGAGTAAAAGACTCAAAGTAATAGCTGAGGTGGAAGTGAAAACTGAGACATGAGTATTTGGAAGTTCAAAGAGTGATTTGTTCAAGGATGACATGCTGCCATTGTTTATAACCCAAACAGTGAAATCCTTCCTTACCTTTCTTGTTAAGTTTTAACAAGTCCAAGAAATTCAACTCGAGTCTCTCTTCATTTTTGACAAGCTTGAAGAGGAAAGAGAATAATGCTTGATATGTCACTGATTCATGGATTTTACAAGCTTGAACTAGTAGATTCTCGTTGGTGTTTTCATAGTTTTTGAGAGTCTAAAAACTCTAAAGAAGACTCTAGGGGGGTGATTTTTCATACAATTTAGTCTCCTAAGGCCGGAAAAGTATAAAAAATACATAGAAGAACTCTCTTAGATCTTGAAGGACTAAGGTATACCTTTTTTTTACTTAGTCGACAAGGTCTAAAAAAGAGGTAAACTAATACCAGACTGACGCACCTTCAAAAGCAACATATATCCTGAGTTTAATGAGTGTGAAGGAAGGAAAGATCACTCAAAAAGATCCATTTGATTATGAGAAATAAGGCTTACAACAGTAAACTTGATGCTTTGTTTTTTAGGTTTTAGTGAGCATGACAAAGACATAAAGTACACTCGAAATATTTTTCATGTTTGGGTCCAGAGCATGAAAAAGAAAAAAATAAGCTCATAGTGGGTGTTCCTTTGTCGTAAGTTTAGTCCCTCAAGTCCAAAAAAGAGATAAACCTGTTCCTGAGGTCCAAAAAAGAGATAAACCTGTTCCTGAGGTCCAAAAAAGAGATAAACCTGTTCCTGACTATACTCTTCTCAATTCTGCAGAAAAGAGAGTGCTCATTTCTCATAAATAATATACATTGTCTGAGAAAGCGATAACTTACCACCAATGTAGATGATTGTTCAATTTACCTTAACGAGTCTAAATGAACCAGTTTACTCAGCTATCCAGTCTGTTTTTTAAGGAGGCAGACCAGGGCCTAAAGACAACTCCATAAGGGTGGGAATCCTTATAATCGGGTATAAATTGTAAAAAGATGCAAAATGAGGCTCATTTTGTCATGAAAAACAACTAAGAAGGCTCCTGCGAACCTACCACAACTGCGGCATGGGTACCAAAAAGACAATCATATGTTCTAAACTAGGGTACCCAAGTAAAGGAGGCCCTATCCATAGAAGAACAATGATGTGTATGAGGTAAAAGTGGTTATACACCATAGTCAACATGGATGAAAAAGTGATCCTAGGGTTAAGCGGAGGATAAGGTGTAAGTGCTAATTCTATAATGAAGACCAAATCCTACCCTATATGTGATGGAAAAAAACTTTTAGATCATCCAGGACCTGTTGCAGCTAGTAAAATACCATGGTATTAGTTCATATATTAAAAACCTGATTTTAAACTATAGAAAGTGGGTAAAAGTTTGAAATTTTTTCTATAAAAAGTTCAAAACCAAAAATAAACATACCATTTGGAAATTTTACCTTCGAATTTCAATTGCTTGTAGAGGAAAATCCGGTGGACCAATTTCAGAACCGCCAGTTGCATGTTAGTGGTATCTCCCTCCTCTTTCATTTCATTTCATCCAATTTTATTTTTGATGTGAAATTTGATGGTTTTATGCTTTCCCTAAAAGAATCCCAGGGCATTCATGGGTACCTTTCATTAGACTCGCGAGTGTGAGTTTTATTCACGAGTTTCCTATAGTGCAACTAGTGTGTGCTTCGTGCTGTGCAGAAAGCATAGTCGTGAATACTACACGACCTCTATTTTTTCAAAAATGATGAAATGCAAAAGATTTTGATGGAATCTAAATGAAGGATAATGTTTTTTGGAAGGAAAACATGGTTATGGAGTGGATAGAATGCGAATCGAAGGACATGGACTAAGATTCCATGCGAGATGTCGACACTCTACAAGCTTTACAAAGATCCAACTTGTTAAAGTTCAATTATACTTCAAATATGCATGCCCAAGTCCTCCTTTTGAAAGATTTGGTAAGATATTGGGATCATGAGCTTGGGCTCTTCAACAACCAAGAGGAGACCTTGGAATTGACAATAGATGGCATCTACTTTATCACGAGACTATCCCATCGGGGTGCACCTATGAACTTGGAAGGAACTGGCCGGGGCGGTGACCTTATAAGTGTGCAAGACTACGTCAACACCTGCTTCTTTCCTGGTATGCAAAAATCGGGGACACAAGTCCCAATTTCACAAATTTCAAGATTTCCATTGAAGTTCATGGTAAGTGTTGGGACACAGAAATTTTCCTTTTTCATGNACATGTTTTTCACTAATATCTCAAAGTATGGATGAGCTTTGTAATGTGTAGGAATATGTGAAGGATTAATTCAAAGAAAATACTTCACGTATATCTACTCCACGTATGTCATTGATTCTTGTGATGTAAATTAAGATTGCTTGATTATTAATGTGAGCTCACATATGTTGTCTTGTTGCTCTTCATATGTTTTCTTTCTTTTATGCAATTTTACTTTCAGCCATGTGTTTCATCTTCTAGCATTAGATTAAAAATTGCTTGTTTCAGCTTAAGGGGGGTTATATTAGATTAGTCTTAGTTTCACGGGGTGTTAGATTAGCTTAATTTTGCTTCAGTCCTACATATACTTTGCATGTGCTTCATAAGCCTATGAACCTCAGATTGACAAATTAAATGGCTAGACAATTACTACAACGAAATTAAAATGACATTAATTTGGCCTAACATTTTGGCTCCGTTGCCAGGGAAGCACGATGGATTGAAGTTTAGTTTGATTTCCTGCAAGCATACACTAGAGTGTGAATTTCAATTTTTGCAATGAGTGAATTTAAATTTCTGCAAAGAGTGTTTTAATTCTGCAAGTGTGAATTTCAGTTTTAGTAAGTGTGTTTTCTCGCAATTGTGAAGAGTAATTGTTCTTCTTGTACAGAGTGTTTTTTTAATTTGTTTCAGCAAGAGTGTTTATTTAATTTTTTTTTATAGATTTGGGTGCTGTAAGAATCCCTTTTTCAAAATGATTTAACAATGAGTTTAAGCTTGGAACAACTCACTCAGATCCTTGCGAAAGTAGGGATCTCCTCTTCTCTTGAAAAGGAGATCTTGGCAGCAGCCGAGAGCTTAATTACTCCTCCAGAAAGAGATGAATAATCCTTCACATTTGATGATGAACAATCATGCGAACAGGAGATCAAGGAGGACCACGAGGAGTTGCAGCATGATCTAAGGAGTGAAAACTATTCCTACGAAAGCCCTATCGAATGATGGTTTCAAGCGAGTATGAGGTTAGAACAATTTAGTTTTTCTTTTTATTTAGTTAGATCAAAGCCACAACAATTAAATTCATTCATCTTTGTATATTTCCATTGTTCATTCATGGAATTGAAATATAATATATTCCTATTACTGTTGCATGTATGGATACACTGGCTATTTGATTACACGTAACTGTTTTCAAATTCCCAATTAGCATAGAGTAGGTAGGATTTTATTTCCAGTCTTTGTTTTCACTTAGAATAAGTATGCTCTCCTTTGCGCTTCATGTGATCATGAGGATCAGAAAGTAGGATGTTTTCTAAAATTTTCAGGAATGAATAATTAATGTTTTGCAACATGCTTGATTGATTTCATCTTTATTTTGCAATTCATTATCTCCATTTGCTAAAAAAAAATTCAATTTGTAAACTATAACTAGTCTGCAATTTCATTTTTAAGCTGAACAAACGCTAAAATTATAATGCTAAAAAGCAGCTGAAACAACACAAATATATTGCATTTTTTTTGGCATTTTGGCTTGTTAAAATTCGCTAAAACAGAGTCCGGACAGTCCTATTTTTAGTGACCATAAGGGCTTAATTTTAAAACATATTTCTATCCAAAGTATCCCTTTAAGTCTAGTTTCCAATACAATTTGAATTCTTCAATTTGGTTCTAAAACAAAAAAGATATGGTTAAAATACTGACTGGGGGTGGAGTAGGAAGCTCAAGAACATAGTTGGTACAATCACGTTTTGGGAGACCTAATGGATGAATTATAAAAACATATTTCTAATTCATACTCTCCTATCATTATATTTTACAACACAATTTGAATCATTCAATTTCGATATCGTACGAAGGAGATATGCCCACAATACTAACTACCTATCCTAAATATGCACTCTAAAAACTCAGTCTTCTCAGCTGTTCATTGGCATATTTGACCCATAAATTATTCTTGTATTCAAAACATATTTCTATTTGAGATACCTAGGTGAATCTATTTTCATCTCCAATTGGAATCACATCAATCCATCTTTTAACGAAAAAGTTGTACTCAAAATAGTGACCATTGGTCTAGGTTGAAACTCACAAACAACATTAGGATGCAGGTTTTTATTCAGATTATATGACATACCATACCATATAATTTTTAAAACATATTTCTATTGGAAGTATTCCTATGAATCCTCTTTCTTTTTTCTTTGGAATCATTCAAATCGGGCGTGAAACAAAGAAGTTATTACCAAAACACTGTCAGGTAGTCTACGCCAGCCCAACATGCATCCCAGATAGGAACACCTTGACTCGTGTCTCTATTTTCGGGCATATGGAAATGAATTTTGAAAATCAAAGACATGGGTTTTGTACGTAACATCCTTCTTTACCTAATGAGTGAGGAAATTGCCAAACAAAGCCACAATTTGCGATATACAGTTGGTTCTTTGGGAGGATATTTTCCAGATTTACTGTTGCGGCCAGTTCCAAGCAGCTGAAACAGTAAACTCCATTGCTGTGACGATAAAGGATGAACATAGTTCTGTGAAGGTTGAACATAGTTTTGTGAAGGCTAAACATAGATATTAAAAGGCTGAACAAAGCTCAGAAAAAGGGCTAATCTTTCTCTGGCAAAACTGTATATAACACACATAACAAGCTTCCATCTAAAAACTGAAATTCAATGATGAATCTCTCTCTGTATCAATATCTGTTGGATCTATGCATTTAGTTTCCATAGTCATGTGTGCATTAAGTAATGATTGAAAATGTTCATTGCAATTTTGAAATTGGATAACTCTTTTTGTTCACAGGATGGTAAAAGGAAATAATAAAATCTTTGCGGTTTGACTTTGTTCACTACCAACAATTTTTTTCCCATCAAATCAAACAAAAAAATATGGAGATTCCATGCATTTTTAATATTTTTCCGTTTTACATGAAAACAAGAACATATTTGATTTTGATTGTCTTTTCTCTTCCAAGCGTCTTTGATAAAATATTGGAAAATTTGGATTCAAGGCACGAGATCCACATTGGAGCTTCCTGTTGCCATTATATTGAAATACTTGTGCCTAATGATGCATATTTTGTTTTTAGGATTGATTTTCTGTTACAGGATGTTCGAAAGTTTAGAAATGGGAAATAGAAACGAAGATGATTAAGCATCACCGGAACCCCCTAACTATCATCGATTTGCGGTAACCATATTTTTATAGTCTGAAACGTTGCCACATCCAACAACACTGCATAGACAAAACAAACTTGGGAACCTTCAGGAACTTCTATCGACTCAGAAAAATAAGCGTGTACGGTCACGTGAACATCATAACTTCACATGCATAAAAGCAAACTGACAAAAAATTCAAATTTGCAATTATCTATAAGTCTGTATTAAATAATGAGATGCTGTGTATGTGAATTAATAAAGAGAAGACATGAGAATAGCGAGCCACAAGAATGAATTTGAACTTCTGATATTATTTTTGCTTGTGAGGTTTGATAGTGTAGCGTATGAATTTACAGTAAAGGTCTAAGAAACACATTCACGATTAGCTCTAGAGGCTCGAGACAATCATCTATTATGAAGTGGAGCAGTTGTCCACCAATAGCAGGAGAAGATCAGTACTTATGTGGCAGGTATGCATATATTTTATATTAACATTGATTAATGATCTAATGGGAGTTGCAGGTGTTGTCGCAGCTAGTTGTTGTAGTCAGTTGTTGCAGCCGATGTTGCTGTTGGCTGTTGCAGCTGGTTGTTGCATCCACTATTGCAGCTGGCTGTTGCAGCTGCTGTCACCGTTGGATGTTGCAGCCATTGTTGCAGCCGTTGTCGTAGCTGGATGTTGCATCCGGTTGTCACATATAGGTGGTGTTGCAGCTGGCTATTACAGCTATTCAAAATTTTAAAATTTTGTTTGTTTTGTTAAATGTCAAGACATGAATGCCCATGAACGCATATACGGATAAATTTATTTATTTTTTCCATTTTTCTTTATTTTTGCATTCATTTTATTTTGGTGTGTTGTAAAAATAAAACAAAAACAAGAAAAATATATAAAATTATAAAAATTATTTCTTTTGTTTTACATTTTGCAAAATAAAAATAAAAATAAAAAATATATATATTTGCAAATGGACTTTCTTACATTCCCGAAAACAATACAAATGCATGAATTTTATGCTTTATGATAATTTGTTTTCTTCAAGTCACTTTGACAACACACAAAGACAAAGGAAAAAAAATGCACTTTATTTTTGAAATTCAATTCGCTCACCTTCGTACTAATTCCTGCATTTTACAATAATCTCACAACTTTGATTGCAGGTTAGTAATATCATTTTTGAAGTTCGAAGATCGTCAGTTTTGCTATTGAAGTGATTTGTCATGAATCACAAAATTTTTAAAAGCATGCCTCATTGACAATGTTTCCAGGACATTTGAATTTTAAATCAATAAAAGTGCAATAAACCAATTTTCTCATAGCGCAAAAATTTTCTTGTGTGTTGCAGCTAGGCTTGTTGCAGCTGGCTTGTTGTAGCTAGTTGTCGTGCAACTAGCTGTCACAGCTATGTGGTGTTGCAGTTGGCTTGTTGCATCTAGTTGTCATGCAGCTGGTCGTTGCCGCTGTTTGTCGTAGCCATTGTTGTCGCAACTGGTTGGGTTGTTACAATTATGATCGGATGAAACCAGCATAGGAAATAGGTAGTTTTCTTTGCAGCTTATGTACTTCTTTCTGCATGATATGTTTTCTTTTATGAACTTCTCACAATTTTTATGCTAGGTTTCATGAGGACATGCAACTAGATCAGTTGGGGAGGGAGAACTATATTCAATACATATTCACTAATAAGTTTTCATGCAGGATTTTGTACTATTTTTTTCAGGTTTTAGAGGCATTCGCATTTTGTTGCTAAAGTGACTTTTCAAAGAAACACAAAACTTTTAAGAAACATGCTTTGATAGACAGCTTGAAGGAGTTTTTACTCATGACGTTTGCTAATAAACATCATAATGTTGGTTGTTACACATAAACCATCCATAAACTCATTTGCGTCATGATTGTTTATCCATATTTCTCCTTCAGAGCACCTTCACCATCCATGTCTTGAAGTCCACTTTCCATCGCTTTATCTGTCATGACTTCACACATGCCTATCTTTCTGAATTGCATACATCCCTTTATCTTTTTTAGTTCATTTTTCCATTCCAGTTTTCCTTTTGAATAAAATCAGCTCCCTTTCCATGACTACATGGCCTTGCCATATCCACTGCTTGACTGTGAGATCTTTTCACTTATATTCCTACCAATCTTTTTATAACAACTTGTGTTACTAATGTGGGATTCCTTAAGGCCCACCTTTCAACAAGTCTTGCCCCATCGACCTCAACACCTTATCTGGGACATAGACTAGAGTTCATTTTGAGTACCTAGAGGCTTGCATGCCTTAATGGTAAGTTCTCTCGCTGACAATCATAGGAATTCATCAATGTCCCTTGATCATCAGATCTTGCAAGTGGCTCAACATCAACACATCTATTCACACTTTGCAATATGTACTTGGGTACCTTGGCACTCATTGACATCACTAGTGAGTTGCCTCATATTGGTTAACGGTATTCATCAATGGCCGGTAATCCAATGATTTCTCTTCATGCTCGAACACGACACATTTATTCATATGCTTAGAATTGTACCATTGGGTTTTGTAGCGGTTGAAGACTATACATTCTTTCTCATGACTCCATCAATAGTTGCAGAAACATGACTTCAGATCTATGAGTATACCACAGTTCCACTTTCTCCCTTCCACATTTTCCATTTTTTATCAGCAGCAATTCATATTTCTCCACTTCACATTCCAGCAGTTACAGCTGCAATGTCATTTACATTTACATTTTTAGCCTGTAGCCATGACATATTTTCCATGATTCAACAGCAGTAGTTCTGATTCCTTCACTTCCCATGATCCAACAGTTACAACCACAGTAGCAGTGACACAATCCATGATCCAGTGACATCAGCTACATTCCTGTTGCATCGTTCATCTACTTTTTGGGTAAGTGGGGGTATGTTGTTTTCTAAACTTTAATCATGCAATTCCTTACATGCTAGCAATGAATAATTTGGAAAATTCCCTCACCATTTCTTTCACAGCCCATGTTAGGTTGCATGAGGACATGCAAGCACATCAGTTGGGGAGGGGGAACTATATTCAATACATACTCACTACTATCATTCCATTCTTTTCACCACCATCACCCATTTTTCATCTCATTTACCATTCACAAGCATTTCTTTTCTGACAAATCCTCTATTGCATTTTGCTTCATACACATTGATATACATATTGGCATGATTCATAAAGATAAAGAAAAGGCTTTCTTATGCACAATGATGCTTTCTATGCACATTAATAGCTTATCATTTTCAGTGAGTGTATGGTTAAATTATTATGCAGCTAGAAAATAGATGACGAAATGAATGTTGTTAACACAAGAACCAACATTCTTTACATTCATGGTTGTCACACAAGAACCAACCATAAGGAAAATGTCAGTTGTTACTCATGCATTTCACATCATGAAATGAATGTTGTTAACACAAGAACCAACATTTCTTATATTCATGGTTGTCACACAAGAACCAACCATAAGGAAATGCCAGTTGTTACTCATGTATTTCACACCCCGAAAATATTCATTGTTAAAAAAGACATCATCAATCAAAGCCAAAGTTTAGATGCCAAAATTTCTTGAGAAGATCCATACATGGTTGCATGAGGACATGCAACAAGTTCAGTTGGGGAGTATGTTGGGATGCAGAAATGTCCCTTTTTCATGCACTTTATCTTTTGCTATTCCTCACATTTCATCGTCCCATTAACCTTTTATCATACCATTTCCATACATATATGTGAGTTTCACCTTATTATTTCCACTTTATTTATTTTTAGTATTATAAGTGAATTTATGATTAAATATTAGAAAATTAACATGTTTTTCACTAATATCTCAAAGTATGGATGAGCTTTGTAATGTGTAGAAATATGTGAAGGATTAATTCAAAGAAAATACTTCACGTATATCTCCTCCACCATTTCAAGGACATAGTTATGCAAAGAATAATATAAGGAGAAGATCATAAAGATTTGGTTGAGAGACATGTGGAGAATTTGTGAAAGATATGTGGAGGATTTGAAGCGATCATATCTTGTAATAATAGGAAAGTAGTTGAGTGGTTGAGTGAATAGTGGATCTCTCATTATGAGATGGTTATCTTCTTCTCAAAGAAGTTCATGTATAAAAGAGAGCTCTCTCTTCATTTGTTATGGGATATTACCTTAGAATATTTTAGATCTTAGATTATCTTAGAGAGTAGTAGATTGTAGAAGTTAGTCTTGACTTTGTAATATGGAGAAGGGAACTCTTAGATTTTGTTCATAATATTGGTTTTGATGCTTTCATGATTTGTCATTGATTCTTGTGATGTAAATTAAGATTGTTTGATTATTAATGTGAGCTCACATATGTTGTCTTGTTTCTCTTCATATGTTTTCTTTCTTTTATGCAATTTACTTTTAGCCTTGTGTTTCATCTTCCAGCATTAGATTAACAATTGCTTGTTTCAGCTTAAGGGGGGTTGGATTAGATAGTCTTAGTTTCACAGGGGGTTAGATTAGCTTAATTTTGCTTCATTCCTGGAAATAATTTGCATGTGCTTCGTAAGACTACAAACCTTGGATTGACAAATTAAATGGCTGGGAAATTACTACAAATGAATTAAAACGACATTAATTAGGCCCAACAGTAAGCACGCTCTCTAGAGTAGCAGGGTCATCCACGTCACATATAGAAACATGTACTTATATCAGGGTGGTGGTAGAGTGCATGCGGGGTTTCTTATTTGACTAGTGCTCAGGATTGCTCTCGATAATGAAGAAACAACTGCTTGATTTCAAGAGCGGTCAAAGGAAAAACATTGGTTATGCTAGTATTCTAGTGGTGTTTTTTTTAGAGAGGGTTCCTTTCCTCAGTTCCATGGTGACCTTACCTCCTTTCCCAACTCGTGATCCTTGACTCACATGGTGGGTAGACATTTTCCTATGACAGGGTTGCAATGGTGTGGTCTAGAACGATTATGACAATGACTTCTACTCCTGGTGGAGTAGATAAGTTCCTTCTCTAGAGAAGTTTCCTTACGCTACATTAGATTTCCATGGAGATCCATAAATCATCCTTCCTCCTGGAAGAGCATGGGAGGAGATAGGTATGACTTTTTATCTTTTCATTATTTTATTTTTATGAGTTTTATTCAGAAAATTATAAATACATATGTATTATGAGTTTGACCTTCTTTATGTTTATATGTAGATGTTGGTCCAGTCTGCCTCGATGACCATCCCAGAAATTTTGTGCGGCCCATACCAGCTAGTGGAGATGATGGTATTCTATGTGTTATTGATGATAAAATGGCCAAGCTTACCCAGGATATCCCTACACTAAGGATGGATCGGATCCCAATGGTCATGCAGGAGTATGTGGTCAGGGTTCCTTTGACTTGGTTACACCTTCTCAAAAGGGTTACTAGGGAAGTTCTATATTATAGGGAGTCTATACAGGAAGCTACAGTCGAGGAGGCAGAGGATCAGCCCTAGACTTTGGGAATACGACATACTAAGATCCTATTTTCTGTATATTGATACACTTATGATAGGCTCTTTGGATTAGACTCGCTATATCTATAGACATATTTTACACACACACACACACACACATATATACATATATTGCTGGTTATGTACATGTTCCTTAAATGTGTTTGTTATACTTTATTTTACAATGTGTGTGTTAAGTGCCAGTCCAGTATGTAATTCACATATGTATCAATAATTCTATTTTGATTTCTTGAAATATGAATGTATGCGATGTATTCAAAACTTATTTCAAGTAATATTACACATAAAAACTGACATAGTAAGTTAGGGTTTCACACCTAATAATAACCATTGAGCTGGGAAACCATGGGCTGTGAGCCAAGTCTAACCTCTAGATAGGTAATGCCATGCAATGTAGCATCCCATAACAGCTCAATGACTGCACTGTATTCAACCATGTTATTAGTCACAGGACCTAAGCAGGCACTGCCAGAGGCAACCCGTTGTCATGGGGGTGTATAGATAACCCAGGTGGGTGAAGTGAGATTACAAGTGTGGCAGTTAGAGCCATCAACAAAACCTATGAACCACTCAGATGACATCTGAAACAACCAGCAGCCTGTATAAGAAACACTAACCAACTAATGACCTATTGTACATAAAAAATATATACAATAATAATACAAGAAAAAGTACCATGCTTAAGCATAATATTTCTTCAGGTAGATCCCATTCCTGGGCTTGGGCAACTTGTTTCCATCATAATCAGTTAATTCATAAGCTCCATTTTTCAAAATGTTCAACACAACGTAGGGGCCTAACAACACGGACTTAAATTTGCTTGCCCCTAGGGGCTCCTTGTCTTGATTCCATAGCAAAACAAGTTCTCTCTTAGATAAAACTCTTTGTTTAATGACTTTATTGTATTGGTTCTTGACCTGGTTCTTGTGAGCCTCATTTGCATTAAATGCATCTCTGCGTTGTTCATCCATATTCGCTAGGAGAAGCAAACGTTCTTCCAGATCCATAGTGTTAGGAAGCACATGAATAACAATATTTAGGGATGGAATATCACACTCAACCGGTGTGACTCCTTCCACCCCATGAACGAGCTGAAACAGTGAGAAACTAGTAGCAATATTGACATTAGTTTGATATTCCCAAAGTGCATGGTACAACATGATATGCCAATTTGACCTGCTCACATTGATAGTGCACTTTAGAATGGTTTTCAAGGTTTTATTAACCGCCTCTACTTGTCCATTCGCTTGAGGGTAAAAGGAATATGGATGATCTTGTCTAAACCCTAGCATGGTGGTCAACTCAGTCATCATGTTGTTATGAAAATGATTGCCATGGTCAGTGACAATCTGCTTTGGTATACCGAACCGAGCAATGATTTGGTTGAGTACAAAGTAAGTTGTCGTTTCGCCATTGGCTTTAAAGGTAGGCATTTCCTCTGCCAAATTCGTGAAGTAGTCTACAATGACAATGATGTATTTGTGCCCCCAGCAGAAACCCGGTTACACATCATGTAATCTACCCCTCACTTGGTGAAGGGACCTACTGTGATGACAGGAAACAAAGGAGTGGGATGTGACTACATATGTTTGGTATAGAGCTAACAAGGATGACAATGCTTTACATCTTCCACACAATATTTGAAGATAGTGGGACAAAAATAACTAGGATGTAGAATTTTCTAGGTCGTTGCTAACTTATGTAAATGACCCCCACATGCTTCTCTATGGGAATCATTTAGGACATGCTCTTCCTCCTTGTGGGTGAGGAACCGATGCAAGATCAAATCTACCCCTTGTCAATACAAGGTATCATCAATGATAAGGTCATTTTTATAATTAACCCACAACTTACATCGATCTTCCCTCAGAAGGACATAAGACACTTAAGATTCTGGAGATATACTAGGATATATCAGCACCAGGGATCATAGGTTGAAATAAAAAAGATATACTCATTTGGGAATGAGCCTTCTTCCGTTACTACAATCTCTTCCGTAGGGAATTCCGAAAGTAACTCTACAAATACTAAGGATTTTTTGGACTTAGCATATTGAAAAACCAAGTCAAACTCTTGAAGAATGACTATCCACTTATTGAATTTTCCCATGATTATACTTTGGGATAAACCACACTAGAACATATTCACATCTGCAACCATTGTGGTTATCCTTAGCAAGATGTAGTGACGTAGCCTCTGAATAGCATAGACCGCTTCCAATTCCAACTTCTCGATGTTTGAGTACCTAATTTCAGGACTGACTAATGCTCGACTAAGGTAGTAGACAACATGTTCTTGGAGCTTTCCGTCTTCCTGAACTAGTACCACTCCTATGGTCGACTCGGACGTAGCCATATACAATATAAAATCCTTGGTGTAATCTGGTAAAATTAATAATGGAGCCAATAGTAAAGCCTTCTTTAATGCCTCGAAAGTGAGTTGTGCAGTTTCATCCCACAGGAATGAGGTGTCTTTCTTCAAAAAACGCTTGAAACCCTTAGTAATCTTAGCATAGTTGACTATGAAACGTCGAAGGAAATTGTATTTCCCCTACAGACTCTGCAGTTTCTTGATAGAATGAGGAGGAGGCAGATTTACAATGGCCTTAACTTTCAATGGATCCACCTGTACTCCTATTTTGACGCAATGAACCCTAGTAACCTCCCTGAATCGACGCAGAAAACACACTTCTGGGGAATCAAGCGTATTTTATAGTGTCTACATCATTCAAATATCATACGAAGATGATCTAGATGGTCCTTCCTCTTGCGAGAATGGGTAGGAAGATCATCCAAGTATAGTTCAATAATATTCTTAATATCGGGGAAGGAAAAATTCATTTCCCGTTGGAAGGTAGCTATGACATTTTTCAAACTGAAGGGAATTTTCTTATGCGTGAAGGTCCCCCAAGGACAGATGAAGGTCATTTTATGTTGGTCTTCTGAATTGATTTGAATTTGATTATATCCATAAAAACCGTCCATGAACAAGAATAACTCACTACCCGCACAAGCATCAATAATCTAGTCGATGAAAGGCATGGGGTAGTTATCCTTGGGACACGCCTTGATTAAGTCATGAAATTCAGTGCACACACATATAGTCCCTTGTTTTTTATCAATAGGAATGAGATTAGACACCCATTCCGTTAGAACAATTAGGTAAATGAACCCAGCTTTCAGTAGTTTCTCCACTTCAGCCTGGACGGCTGTCGCTTTTCACGGATTTACTGGTCTAATTTTTTGTCAAACAGGTTTTGCGTCATGCTTAGTATAGATTTTGTGCTCAAATATAGATGGAACAATTCCTATAATCTCCTCATATGACTAGGAAAAGACATCACAGGATTCCTTAAACAAGGAAGTATAAATGACAATCTCCTCTCAAGAACAGTTTGCATGAATATGAACATTTTCAATGACGTTAGTATTTGTAGAGATGTTGATTGGAATGGTAAAAGAGATATTTTCCATATTTCCCTTAGCAAATAATCCCTCCTTGGGTAAAGGATTAATCGACAGATCAATACCCTCTTCCAGCCTCACATGGAACTCCTGATTCTCAATTTTGCTTAACTCTAGAAGATAGAAGGACTTATGGTGAAGGTATTCACAAATAATTTCTTGTCCAACCATAGCTTCCAGAATGGATTTGTCGAAAGGAGAAACCATATCGAAGCAATCATATGAATATGTAGAGTTCTCCTCCCAAGTGGGTAGATAGGATTCATCTGACTCCTCTAAGACTGTAGAAGTATTCGCGATGGAATCAACATTGGCATTAAAAACAAATTTATAAGCTACTTCCACTGTAGATAAGGGAATGAGGCTCATGACATGAAGGAAGGACCGAGGGTTCATTTCTATCGACAAATGTCACAATATACTTCCCTACGGTCGTAGAACCTAAGTAGTTAATAGGGGTTGGTATATCAAATGTGCCCATCAACGATGCATACATTCCAACCCCCAAGCTCTCATTATTTGGTTTCGACTGAACTATTAATGGTACTCTGGACTCATGTTTTTCCAAACGACCTTTCTAAATGAAACTGAGCTGGTCAACTGTAACCAACTTCCCTTCGTGCGGAAACAATTCAACACGGAAAATGACCAAGGGGATAGCACACATGGCATAAGTCCAACTTCTTTCCAATATATTATAATCCAATAGGGCATCAATCACTATAACCTCAAGAGACACTTCTTTTCATGCTAAATTTATTTTGAAAGCTAGTAGGATACCTTGCGGATGGAAAGACCTTCCATCGAAAGAAGTAACTTGAGTGTTTGATTGAACCAGATCTAGGGATCCCAAGTATTTCCAACAAGACATCGACATGACGCATGTGGAAGCACCTTCATCAACCACGGTTGGTCCAATGGTTTTACCTCCATTGAAAACATCAATTGAAAAAGAAACATGGTATGGCAAGCATATTTTAACATCAGAAAGATTAAATTTCACCAGTAGGCTCATTGAATACATGTTACCTATGGCTGCTAAGAGTGCATCCCTATGAGAAGTACAACTCTGTAACACCTCCAATGCCAACATCACACAAGGAGTTTGAGCTAAGTCTTCAACTACAGAATAGTTGGAAGAAACCATAACATTAGGGTTGTGAAATGTTTTCTTAAATACACCTTTCGATATCTTGGGAATTGGTTTATCAATAGTGAGAGGGGTTGAATTTTCAGCAATAGAATTACCCTTATCTTAAGCCTCCTATTCGTAATTATTATTTCTTGTTTGGAGGAAAGTGTTGGATCGCACCATATTGATGTAATTGTGATCAGTAGGGGCAATCATTGTGCCCCCAAATTCTTTTGAACTAGAAGATGCATTCTGTCCTTGGGGAAAGCAATCATTTAGGACAGTCAGTTGTTGATTCTTAAGCAGCGTCTGTGCTTGTTCCATTAGAGGGAATTGATAAGTAACGTGGTATCCATGTAATAACTTACAAGGAAAATTGACCTTTTTCTTTTCTTTCTCCCCCCCATCAGCATTGTTTGTGGGATTTTTCTTATTTTGGTTACCCTCACCCTTATTCCCCTTCTTCTTTTTCCCGCCGAGCTCTTAATTTCCTTTTTGAGAAGACTTTACATAAACATTAGTGCTTTGTGGTGAGGGTATGGCAGCCTTAGCTACCTCCATTGTAGATTAATTCACAGACAGCTCATGGAGTTACTTGGCCAGTTATTCTATAGTGGGAGTACTAACTTAACCAACCACGCCATCGACATGGGGTCTAGGATTGGGTTTCTCCTGGTCATTCATAGACCTAGATGCCTTAGGGATAATTTCATACAAAAACCTAGACTGAGCATATATCAGGTCTAACTACTGGGCCCTGAGGATTGCCTCTTCCTCTTTGGTAATCCTCGAAGTGGATACGTCCTTAGAAATATAAGGCAGTAGATATTTCAATAACCACCTCAATAAAAACTTGGGAGTATAGTGGCTCTAATAAGCCTATTTCGTCTTCGCCACTTCATAATGTGGTAGGATATGTGTGTGGTCGTTATGTCAAAAATTTGACAACAAGTATGTATCGGCATCATACCAGACATGAAGATGAAAGTGATTAAGGAACACTGTTTCTAAATCTAGGAAGCTATCATATGCAGTGGACGAAAGTTCTATGTACCATTTAGCTTCCACATGAGTCAACGTTCTTTGTAAAAGCCTCAACCGAATGGAGTCATCATTCAATGAGTTAGAAGAGAACCAAAGGTGGAATGTGGTAATGTGAGCACTTGGGTCCTCACCAGATTTTCCTTCAAACTTAGGAATGCTCGAGGGCAATTTGATGGGTATAGGTGGCCATGCCACATTGTGTCGCATAGGGTTTTCATTATTTTTGACAAATCTGGAAAGTTTAACGTTGTCAAGAAAGGAAGCTTGGGCCTAAATGGGGTTTGATAATAAGGAGTTTAGGGTTGGGAAGGACCTTATCCCTGGCTTCCAAAAGAAAAGGTGGGGTTTCCCCCAGCCATCGGTTGTGATGTGGTTGCATTATTATGGAAAGGGTTCCACCCAAAATCCAGTGGATTACTAGTTTGTGGTGTATGATGTGTGGTTTGACCTTCTCCAGCCAAAACTAGAGTTTGAAGCATAGGAGTAGGGATCCCTTCACTAAACAATGAAAAGGGAGATCTCGTGAAAGGGGCAGCCAAAACCTGACTAGGTGTCTGAAAATTATGACATGTAAAGGAATTTTTGTTTAGAGACGACATACCCACATAAGAAGACGATGGGCCTACATAAGGTGTAGATGGAGGAATGTGTCCTCCATTCCATGAAAAACCCTAGACAAATGAAGTGGGTCCACTTGGACCACTTTTATCACTTTGCATGAAAGAAGGAGAAGAAAAAGGTGCACTGGGAATTCCAGTGACCACCCCACTAGACTGAATTACTACATTAGAGAGTTCTTAGGGACTAACCACTCGAGCACTTGGTAAAAGAGGTGCAGTAGATGCACTAGGTCTTGCAGCACTTACTAGGGTAGGTAAGACTCTACTAGTCAAAATGGTTGAGGTAGGGGTATACATACCCTCTCCCAAACTAGACATTCCTGAGCTCAAAGAAACACCAAAAACAAGTGGACTAAAAGGGAGGACCTGGACTATCACAAGTTCATTCAGATCAATTAGAGGTTGATTAAAGTTTCTTGAAAACTTGTCAGCCTACAAGTATTCTATCTCTACTATTGGGTTTTCTTCCTAAATAAGCGTAAGTTCTGGTTCACCTAGAACTTCGATAACATTGGTCGATTTGAAAGAACCTTCTGTGTCAAGTCTCCGCTTTTGAGGTGGCGGTGGAGGCTCCACTGTAACAGATGGAGGAAGGTTTTGCAACATTTTGGACCTATGAATAGGTTGGTCCTCAACAGCTATATATATGACTCACATGCCTAAAGTCCAACTAAACAAAAACAAACCAAACATAACACACTAAAAATATCCTAAGTAACATAGACACACCAGATAAAATATACACCTTCCAAAGGAAAGACTGGGATGATTAGGGCTCAAGTCCAACCAGTGAAGATCGAAGGATGGTTACTTAGTGTCTTGTGAAGAGTTAGCTGGGTGAAAGCAATGGAATCACTGAACCAACCTCCCAAATTGTCTACTGACGTTACCTTCCAAGGCCATCCTAGGAGTACTAGAAATAGCCTTTTAATATCACCTATGTAAGATCCTAGTGTCTAGAGACTAAGGCTACCAAATCTACAACGAGATTCTGGAAGAACAACCACTGTCCTGATCGATGTGCATGGTTAGGGTAGCTAATCCCAAAACCCTATCAATATTGAAACCTCACGGGGCCCAAGAAGTGTTACTGATCAGATCCCCGTACACACAACAATCCTGGTAAACGATTGAACAAGGAAGTGGAGGGTTATCTCCTCAACCGACCTCTCACACGGCCTCATGCTTAAATCCTGTGTGAGAGGAGCTTTCCATATTATCTCTTCTAGAAGTGGATTTACCTAAATATAGGCCAATACGTATGAGATCAAATTGTCTTTGGAAAGTTTAAATTTCCTAGTCCAAAAACCTAGCCTAAGCTAGAAAAAAAATTACTAAGAAATTTTAATTAAACGTTGTTTTTAATGGTTGTATTACTCAAGGGTAGTGGAGTGGGATTGAATGATGTTATAGACTCAACAAAGTGAAATCAAATGATGTATACAATTTCAAAATGAATGCAACTAACAATGAATTTTTTTCCTTTCTTTTTCTTTGTAAATGAAACTAATGAATTTTTTTTTTACAATTTCAGAAACTACAAGACTTAAATATTTTTTATTTTTTTCTGAAAAATAATGATAAAAACAACTAATACAAAATAATGCAAAATGAAAACTTCCTTTTGTTTTTATTTTTCCAAAAAATTCAAAAACTATATGCAACTAAATGCACTTTAAGCAAGTTAAACAATTTGATCATATATAAATGTAAATGATAGCTGTCAGATCCTATAGTAACAATATTCAACCAATCAAGCAGAGATTACTCAAACCCTATACTTGGATAGAACTATTGACTTAATAAGACCAATAGATACAAAATATGGAAAAAATGAGTCACCTAGACTACTAGAAAATAAATCCAAGGTATATCAGTGTCCTAATAGGACTGATAGACACTAGTAACCCAAAAAGACACAAGCATTCAAACCAATAATCCAAGCAGGAAGAACCCAACACATTCACAAAAATGAATCAAACCCTAACTTACTAAAAAACACTTGAC
The DNA here is from genome assembly GCA_001517045.1 of Pseudotsuga menziesii. NCBI lineage: Eukaryota > Viridiplantae > Streptophyta > Pinopsida > Pinales > Pinaceae > Pseudotsuga > Pseudotsuga menziesii. The sequence continues at coordinate 103,261 of LPNX010309314.1, read as the reverse complement.
TTACCAAGAAAACGTGAGATGCATACACCCAAAGCAACAGTACAATGCTAAATAAGAACCCTAAAAGGAACCTGAGGCATTGGAAGGCAGAGGAAAAGAAAACCCTTAACAGCCTGGCCTATTGCTACATGAACTCACAACTGTCACCAAGACAACCCATAAACCATTCACGACTGTTATCGAAGCAACCCGCAAATACAATAGTGAAATCATGACTGTATGTATTAGAAACCCACGAATACAAGAAATTTTTCAAAAAGAAAAATAAATGACCAAAGGATTCTAAGAATTAAACACTGAAAACTGAAGATAAACAACAAGAAAAACACCTACATGCTCAGACAAAGAAAAACTAGAAAGGAATCCAAAGGAATGGACCCAAAACAGGTTGGACTCCCCAGTGGATTCGTCAGTTCTCTTCTTCAAGGAAAAATCCTACCTTATGACCTAGGGTCTGGAGTCACCAACATACTAATTAAACTTGCAGACATTCACCTATTTGAGAATTTGACAAAGAAATAAGGAAGAAAGTAAGTGTACCTTGTTTATGAAGGTTGGTCCTAGATTTCTTCTTCAATCCAAATTCTCCAACAGCTTCTAGGGATGTTCACACCTGCAAAGAGATAGACCTTTCTGCAATATTTTAGATTTTATATAAAATATTAATGAAATACTATGCTTGCAATGAAATAACAAGACAATTCAAAAATCATAACACATAAGAATACAAGTGCATTAATTGGAAGAAAGTCTCTCTTTATTGGTAAACAAGTGCTGAAATATTACAACCAGTATCTAATACAAGTCCTCCTCTGCTAGCCAAGTAACTGAGTCCTGTTGCTCCAAGATCTCCAAAGGAAATCCACCAGCATAAATTTTCTCTATCATTGATGTCTTTTAGCCTCAACCCCTACCCTCTATTTATACTTGAGGAAAGAGAGGAGTTATAAAGGTTGAGATGGTTGAGGAATTTGGGAACACTATGATTAAAAGCCCAACTATCCTTAACTAAACTTTGTTTTTATTTTTATTTTTTGGATTAGGGAACTCGCGACTAAGATACTATCAAATATTGAGTCACTCGTGACTTTTATAAGGGCATCCCTCGAATGCAAAGTGTGATCATGCATTCGCGAGTTGTATACATAGCTACCCACGAATGGAACATAGATTTCAATGGAAATATTTGTGAATGCACCTAAATCACCTTATAAAAATTGGCAAGTCTGGAAATATGATGATGTATGAACGCACATTCACATCTATAGGGTTTTTTCCACTTCCATCCATTATTTTCATTTATGTATTGAAACATTGAGTGTCAGTACTCAGATGGAGAAGTGCCATTTCATAGGATAACAGTATTGAAGGAACAAATGGAAAAGGAACAAGAATAGGCCAAGAAAATTAAGGATATACATGAAGAATTAGAGAAACAAATGAAGGTCAAAGGAGTTTTTTTGTCCAAAATAAAGAATCAAGGAACTGGAAGAAAATAAGTGTGCACTTGAAAAATCTTGGAGAGAGTCAGAAATAGTGAATGAGTTGCTGCAAAAACATATTGCACTAAAAGAGTTAGAATTTTCACACTTGAAAGATGAAACAGTTTGCACAATTCAAGAGAAAGATGAAACATGCATTGACACAAATACTCAAATCAAGTTCAACAACATATCGATGATCCTAGATGAAATGTTGAGCTTCCAAATATCTTGAGAAGATAAAAATGGCATTGGATATGTAAAGGGAAGTGATGGTGTGTGTGACAAAGGAGAACTTGGTTCCAACCAACATGTCACAATTCACAGAGGATATCAGCAGCTTAAAAGGAATAAGAAGCTCAAGTATGCTAACTCCTTGAAGTAGAAAAATAGCTTGATTTCTGTAAAATGTTGGATATGTAATCATGTTGGACACATTGTAAATTACTCCCACACCTTTAGATTCTATGTGTGTGATGAATATGGGAAAAGGGATTCACAATGTTTCATAAAAGAAGAACATCAAAAGAGGCATGTACACCACAAGTTTTTGGAATAAAATCCACCACAGAAGAAGAAGCCAATTTTGTGACATAATACATGGGTAAAAAATGTATCTCAAGAATTCGTCATAAATGTAAACAACGCCAATACAATTTAGTCAGTTATGTATAAGAATATATGGGTAAGGAAGGTATCTCAAAAGTGTGCAAAAGATTAAAATGATGACAGTGTAGTTCCAGTAGCAAGTAACTGCTACCTACATTTATAACCTAAAAGGATTGTGCAAGATCCTTGATTCCAAACAGGTACATCATAAACTCAAGGATTAAAGTAGTAAGGTGGTGTGCATTCCTTTAAAGAATTGTCATTGTATATTCTGAAATGTATAGTTTCTATTACCAAATTATAAATTTTCATACATGAAAATTACAAGGATACACATGTACACATATCACACAATTATTGTGCATGTAATGACCCAATTCAAAAATTCCAAACAAAGGCAGAATTTGGGCAAACAATTGTCTTGACTAGTCTTGACTCTAGGGGCTTCAAATGGCACAAGAGGGTCTCAAATTTGGTAGGGAATGATATGGTGAGTCTTAGGAGCACTCAATGGAATCTCTGGTCACTTTACAACAGGTTATAGACACATACAAATTGATTTTTGGACATTGGAAAAAATGGTAAAATTACTAGTAAATTATGGTGCAATTCCCCCTAAGGTGTGAGCAGAAATTGCTCTCCAAGTCCTATGCGACCCTCCCATATTGTAAAAAATAGTATGGGGAGTGTTATTAGACTTAATTTAATTTAATTTGGTGTGTTTATTATTTCTTCAACAGATATGTAAAGCTTCATATTCCAATGCATAAATTCAGTGATATTTGCTTAAGGGAAATGACATGTAATAGCTTAACTTTGACTCATAAATTGTATATGTAATGGTTCATAAAAGAGAATAAGGAACATATAAAATTAAAATAATATAAATATACCACCAAAATAATGTAACATCGTATCCAATTCGCAACACAAATCATATATACAACTCAATTGAAATGGAAAACCAAGACATGGAGACTAGTCACACCATAGCTTGGAAATTTGGACATTTGCATATGAATTTCTGATACTTTCAACTTACAGAGAGGATGGAATACATATTACAGAGACGTAAATCATTCACCCATTCTTTGGTATCAACTAGAATCAACAAGGCAGAACCACCATTCACACAAGTGTGCCATCATAGAGAAATATGGAAATATTGAAGTAGGGATTGAGAGAATGGGAGGAGAGATGGGTCACGAACAGTAGCAGCCTACTATATGCAATAAAAAAACTCCATTAAGCTCCAAATTATAGTTCAAGGTGGCCTCTCCAACATAAAACATCGATGAGAATCTATCTCTCTCGAAATTGGCTCACTAGCAAGGCAACTGAGCACTCACCGTGCAATGGACAAGCTAGTGCTTTCCAAAATGCCAAAGGAAAATTATCACATGATAAAAACCATTGTCATTCCTCATGAAATATTTTTGTAACCCTCATAAGGGCCTCCAATTTCTAATTCCTTCCCATAGGCTTCCTCCAACTCATCCTTGATGTTTAGTAACCTCCATGACACTTGTCCTTCTCCTCAACCCCTCATCTTCCTCCAAATTTGAATTGCTGCTATCAAACCCCAAGCGCTCCCTCTTGGAGGATATTTTTATCCTTGACATGTCATATTGTCATATTTCTGCAATAAGCTATGCAATAAGGTTTGATTTTTCATATAATCTTCTATCATTGTTGCCATAAAGCGCAGGGAATCTCTCTCCAAGTGGCACCTAGCTAGTTTCTTCCTAGTCTCTTCCTCTTCCATGGGGATTTATTACTATTCACCTATTAGAATACTTGAGGCCATGACATGTTAATTGACACCTATTCTCCTTCCAATAATGTTCCATTACTCATTATTTTGAATTTGGGGTTAAGCCATGACATGTACAAGGAAGAATATAGCCACCCAAGGTGTCCATGAACCTCCAAATGACTTCATGAAGCAATGCCACTTTATTTTCTCCATATTGATTATTTATATGACCCAATTTAATGTGTAAATGAAAAAATAAGGTTCTCTTGGGTCTCATAGCTCCCTTATTTCAAGATTTAATGCCTCCTCCCCAACCCATGGAACTAGTAGGTGGGTGAAACATTGCTGACTAGTAGTCTCATTAGGATGGGGACATTACAGTGAAAAATAAAAGGCTTGTATTATATTCAAAATGTGATTAGAAAATTTGAATCTTTGACCCTCGCAGTACATCAAGCCATAGATTGGCAATTAAAAATAGAGATATGGAGCTAGACAAAATTTTAAGCCAATAGAGGTGTTAACACAAAAAAACGTTCACTAAGCTCTACATGGTAAAAAATTCATACATACCTCATATTTCCACCATATTTCCATTACTTTTGACCTTCACAATTGTATTTCCAACAAAAAAAGGTCCAAAACATGGTTATTTACTATGGTTTGCCCTCATTCTCTTCCAAAAAGGGTCAAAAACTCTAAAAAGGGTCAAAAACCATAAAAATGGTCAAAAAACCTAAAAAGGGTTCCAAAACCCTAAAAAAGAGATAACATAAAAAAACCAAAGAAAAATACCATGGGTTAACCTTGGGTCAAAAACCCCTAAACTTTATTATAAATACATTGTGAAGGTCTCCCCAAAAATAGTTTTCATAACTTTTTTCCATTGTGAGTATGCTGGGACACCTTTAGCTCTCAGGTATTCACACACATCTTTGCCATCACCCTATTTCCATACCATTCCCACTTAGTACGTCGAGACACACTTTGTACCCACTTGAAGAACCAACCTATGGAGAGGCGGAGCACTTCCGAGACGGCCACAGTGGCCCACATTCAAGAAAAAAGGTATAATATTTAGTTTATTTGCATTTTGTTCTAGTGTAGGCCTCATATATATTTGTTTCATTTTACTAATATTATTTGTTGTATTAAGTCTTTTCATGAACTCTACCTTACGGTCTCATTGACGTAAGTCTGGTGCTTTTGCACAATACAAGGGAGAAATCCTTGTTACATTTTTGGCGACTCCACTGGTCATTCCATAATGATATCTATTTTGCAGGTTTATTATAGGTTTTTTTCCAATTACTACCCTTCACAGTCACCGATTGGGCCCCCACGGGGCTGCTCCAAACCTCCTTTGCATCAGTTCCTTCTCCCCTGACCCCTACCAGCCCCATTTTCCCTATTTTTTCTCTGTTCGGGCACAGTTTCCCTTATAGGGCTATTAGCCACTAATAAGTTGCCTCTTTCACCCCGATAAGTGTGAATCTAGTTGTAACTTCTGCCCCGATACGTGCGACCTGTCTCATAGAGCCAAATAGCGCCTGTCTTGGCACTAGAAGCATCCCTAGTCACTCATGTAACCCTGTTCTGAGTGACCCAGACATGTGAAACCTCCTGTTTTACATGACTTAGTTGTTTCTTTTCCAAATCGCCTATGCCTCTCTATTCTGAGCGACCCAGACTACACCTGTTCCTCTGACAGGCATGACTTTCAGGCTACATCTTGTTTTCTGTGCTTGGTTCATACCCTTTTCTATCCCAACCCTCTATTCGGACCTGATTTTCTGCTCTCTTATTTCCCTTTGCTGATTTCCTACAAAAAACGCTTGTTACCCATTTTTGTTTCAATATTGGAAGGAAACCTTTTACATATAGAGGCACACACATTCACATCATTAAGCAAACATGCTCGGTTCATGACCTCAAGAAGAGCCATTAAAAAGAACCAATTAACATAATCATATTCAGTTTGGGACATAAGTCCCATCCACAAAACTGTGAGAAGTACTTGGGATTTTCCCTAAGACTCATTGTGAAGAGTACCATAGGAATCCTGAAATAGCTATCCATTGAGAGGACCTTCCAAGCAAAAAGGGAAATGACCCCCACTGAATTGACTAGATTCCAACCTGTGAGGAAAACCAATCAGATCTCATTTGTGGCCATTCGGTTAGAAGTTTTACCTGCACCATGGAGTGACGGGTACTTCCCTAGTACGTAAGTTGTCAGACATTCTTGGTGGCTAAGTGACTTCTTTTGAACCAATAGGAAGTTGTTTTAAACTGGGGTCCATATTGATCTCTTGTTACCACCACAACCACCATTGCTCCACCACATTATTCCTATCAGCTTAAGGGACACACGCCTCAGTTTGGTTCCTTGAACCGCCATTGTCGAAGCCATATTTGACATCACTCACCACTCTAATAGTCCGATTCAGATTCTTACCAATCCGATCCCACTTTATTCACTGCCCCGTCTAGCCCCATGGCCTGCACACAACCAGATCCTTTCTATGGAGGGGTAGTAAGCAGTGGTCCTACATATTTGTCACTTGTCATCATGAGTATCCCCTCTAGTGGTCCTCTCACCACTACCCATGTTGTTGTTCTAATTCCACCCATTAGTGGCATTCCCACACTAGGTGATGTGGTTTCAACCATTCCACCTATTCCACTTGGGGGCAGTGGCCCTTCCATGTCCATCCCGACTATCCCCACAATGGGGGGTCATCCTTAGATACCCCCAACCATGCATGGGAACTATCTTCTTGAAAACATTGGCACCATTGCTGGTCTATCCCGTGCCAACCTAGGGTCTATCTTACCTTTCATGGCTATTCTTAACTTTCCAAATTTGACAATATTAACAAATGACCCCATCAGTCATCAAACACACTAGCCTGCCAAGCCTACAAAACTCCCATCAAACATCCCAACTTTTGATGGAAAGGTGGGTGAGGACCCACATAACCATATAATGGCATTCCACTTACGGTGTTCCTTAAGAAACATAGTGTATGACTTTGTGAGATTGATATTGTCACAGCGCACACTCACGGGTGCTGTGGCCAAATGGTACATTGAACTGGCTCATGCCACTTACCTCGATTTCTCTTCACTTGTCTCCATGTTCCTCCAATAATTTCAACTACCCATCCACTATGACAAGGAGTGGAGATCCTCTTATCCTTCCATCAAAATAGAACTACCCACATCATGGATCACATCCACAAGTGGCAACATAGACATAGCTTGTGCAAGATCCAGCTGGATGATAGGATCTTCCTTGACTGGTTTTTGAAAACCTTACTCCCACCCATTTCCAAAGACATTTCCTCTGAGCGACCCTAATCTGAGGAGGAGGCCATCTTAAAGGTTCAATAGTTTGACTTAATCTAAGCCCAGTTTGGGTATTTATATACCATCATTCTCGATGTTCCTCGTTCCAGAACCTCTTTTTGTGACACATCGGGGGCATCCCATGCTGCTTATGGAGTCATTCGCTCTATCACACAACACCCTCAGTTCTACATGATCTCTCCTATGATGCCACCACACCCGGGTAATATCCAACATGTTTCCCAACCCAATTTATCCCTTGACTACTCATGGATGATGGAACAGTCTGGAGCCACCCCCTCCTATGCACCTCCTGCATAAGTTCATCACATCCATGGGTTGACCTGTTCGACAAAGTCATGTTCTAGCTAGTCGGTCGAGTTTGTAGCTCCTCCAACCCCCCTTGTATATTACACACCACCTATGCAACCCACCTTGGCTCCATCCCTGACTCCTCTAGTTTCTACAGGACCAATTTTTTCTCAGCAGATCCTTCCCAACCAACCCACCCCAAATAACCAACAAGGTCAAGGAAAGAACAAAATAGGAAAGAACTGATGCAATAATCAGCCCTAAGGAGGTGGCCAACAAGCCAATCCCCTAACCAATAATGGGGCAAACCATCCTACACAAAATCCCCAAAATCCCAACCGACCTGGGAAGAACCCACAACTTTGGACCAACCATTAGTGTTCCATATGCAACTTCTACGGTCATTACACTCACCAATGCCCTCACATGGCTCGCATGCAACAACTTCTCCAGAATTACCAACAACGTGATCCAAATGTAGATACTCCTACTAAGACTAAACCTGCACCATCAAGGCCTCCACCCATGGTGCTCCAAAATCCACTACCACACCAAATGATGGTTGCAACCCAACCCTTGCCCCCACCCACTCCTACAACTCCTGCTCCCACAACTCCTACTGTGACCCCGCCTGCAGAGGCTAGTGTCCATCACTTGATGACAATGTCATCCGAAGAATTAAACCTATGGACTCGGTGTAACTAGTATGGCTCCACCACAGTAACTGCTGACCCATTGGTGACATCTACCTCTACCATTGTAGACATGTCTTTACATTTACAAAGACCCCCACCTAGGGGGAAGCTAACGCACCACGGTTCCGTATGTATCACATTGCAAACAATGCTACTACTAGAGCTTCCCTCAACTATAGTGTAGTTGATGACCTGGCCCAATATCCCACCACCATTTCCTCTTTGGAAGTACTCAAAACCTGCCCAACACAGCATAAAGCATTGTTATCTGCGCTAGGTGTCATTGATCCTTTTGAGTCCAAGTTGATCACATTCGATTTGGATCAAGGAGAACCTTGGATGCCATCCACTATTTCCTTCTAGGTTTTGATCTCAATTCAGAATCTGGTCATACATAGATGCATCATTGATGAAGGGGCCTCCACCTGTGTCATGTCAACCACTGTTTGGTAGAAGCTCAGGTCCCCTACCCTTCAACCGTCTACCATCGCTCTCCGCACCTACAACGGTCATTCCAGTTAGCCAAAGGGTATTCTCATGAACGTCCATGTTGAACTACATGGTAAAATGGTGTTGATTGGTATTGAGGCTTTAAATGCCCAACTCGACTATAACCTCCTCCTATGACATAGCTACCATTACGCCATGAGATTCGTGGCCTCTACCATATTTTGACTACTAATGTTTACCAATGATGGTAAGATCGCAACTGTCTACCAATTGACCTACTACGATCCTAAGGGACCAGCCACACCGAAACATGTACTTCCGACTATCAGCTCCACCATTGACATTGTTTCCATTCCATCCATGTCTGTTGTTGGCCCAAGCTTGTTCTCCAACACCCCCATGACAGACACCTTTTTGTCCTTTCCACGTCTACCTACGTCGACTGAAGTTTCATATTTGTGTACTATCATATCCAATAACATTCCTATCATATCACAACCTCACTCACAACCTCAACATCAATCTCCGGGAAGCTATTGGGGTTCATTCCCAATCCACACAATTCCTTTCTTGTTTCCACCTTCTAGCATGGTGAGGAAACATGTCATGGCTACTCTAAGCTTACCCAATTTTACGCTAGGAATTCTTGTGTGGTTCCTTAAACCACCAACCCCACCCTCAACTCCCTAGGTTGTGTTGAATCCTATCCAACCCATTGAGATGACGTCACACCCACTTCGTGGTCCATCAAATACTCCAACCATCTCCAAGCCTACCCCTCCTCCTCCAAAGAAGGCTAGGGGAAAGTCCGCCAAAGCACTGATTGAACCTCACACATTATACGACATCCTAGGTCATGCAACCCAAAATTTTCAAGAGTTTCCTATCCTACGCACCCACATGGATGCCATGGATACATCCAATGGAACCCCAGTAGTCATTGTCCCAAATCCGCCGACGGTTAAGAACAAGTCATTGTGCACTAACCACCTTTGTGCAATTTGTGGCTTGTACGGTCACTACTCTCATAATTTCTCTGACTTCCCTGAGTATCGGTCCATCCTTAGCGACCTTTGAAAACACTCTCGCGATTCTGACATCACCATCTGTGAGGAGATCCACCCTGTATTTTCTTCTGCGAATACGTCCAACACCATATATATGATATCCAGTTCTACTAGTGTTGATGTAATTGTAACTTCGGAATGTATTCACTTGTATTTCTTATGTATTGTACCCCAATGTTTATTTTGGGATGTCTCTGTAATGTAATTGAGTAATTTCATGCCCCGATGTTTTGATCAGGATTTTCTATAATGTAAACAAGTCATGTGAAGTCAATGTGGGTAACCCTCTTATTGTTCAAGGGTTAAATTCCCCACAGTTCTGGGGCATTAGGGTTGTTAGAATCACCTAGTGAAGTTGGCCCTAGTAGGGTTTATTCAAGTTGGGAATTAGTATACATAGAGAGCTAGCCTCTCTATTTATCACACACTCACTCACACTCAGTTGTAGCGCATAGCTGAGGAAGAAGAAGACACTGGGGCGAGGAAGAAAGAAGGTTACTGCTGTCGAGAGATCATCTTACTATTTTGGGTTTTACTTTTGGTGTTGATTCTATATCTGAGGAAGTTGCAGGGTTTTCTCCATTTATGGTTTTCTCGAGGAAAAACACTGTGTTGATTGTCTCTTGTGTTTGATTGTTGTCCTTGTTATTCTCTCAGTTAAAGATCCTAATATAATGTTAGATTAATGTTAAAAATCTAACATGGTATCAGAGCTAACCTGAGAAGAAGACACTGTGCAGCTATGGGAACTAGGCTTCCTACTTTGTGGATCTCTCTCCACAGATTTTCAGCAAAAGAAGGTTGAAATAACTCTCCTCCCTAGGGCGCATCTTTCTATCGAAGAAGAATCGAATTCTAAGGTTTTTCCATTTTGGACCTGACACTACTTCCAGAAATTAGGGCTTTCTACAGAAGTGGAAATTTTCAGTGAGCCTAGGCCTGGATTGATCTCCTCCCCAAAATCAAATTTTAGAGATCAAGATCAAAGCATTTGGTTGGACAGAACTCTGGAAAAGAAAAACCCTAATCTTCTCCTGAACCAACACTGCAGAATTTCAGCTCCAAATCCAGATCCAACATCTTGACCTGGTAAGATCTAAATATTTTGTATTTCCATTTGAGGTTCTCAGTTAATATGTCTCATCATACCAAGCTTGATGAAAAGCTTGAGGGAGTTGATAACTTCCGAGCCTAGAAGTATAGGATCTCCCTGGTTTTGGAAGAAACTGAGTTGGACTCCTACATCCATGAGGAGGTTCCAATTCCAGAGGGAGATGAGGCTAAGGCCTTACATAAGAAGAAGTTGGTTATGGCAAAGAGGACTATTTCTGATTCAATCAAGTATCACCTCATACCACAAGTTTCCTCCCTCAAGACACCTAAAGCGATGTTTGATGCCCTAACCAAACTGTTGAAGGGAAGAACATAAACTAGAAGATGACTCTAAGGAACCAGTTGAAGAATGTGAAGATTCATAATGAGAAGACCATCTAGTCATACTTCATAAGGGTCTCCTAGATCAAATAACAACTTGAAGTAGTATATGAAGAAGTGGAGAATGCAGAAATTGTGATGATAACCTTGAATGGTTTCCCTAGGTCATGGGATTCTTTCATCCAAGGAATCTGTGCTAGGAAGAAGTTAGTCAAGTTTAGTAGACTATGGGAAGAATGTTCACAAGAAGAAGCTCAAATAGCAGCTTGAGAAGAAAATATGGGAAGAGAAGATCAAGCTCTCATAGTACACTCCAAGAAAGGGAGAATGGAGAATCATCATCGCCAAGGTAAGCATTCTCATCATAAAAGAAGGGATCCATCCAAACTCAGATGTTATACATGTGATGAAATAGGACACTTTGCTAGAAGTTGTGCCATGAATAAGAATGGATCCAAGAAGAAGAAGAACTCCAAAAGAAGACATCATGTTCACACTATTGAGGATGATGATCCTCCCAGGAAGAAAGTAAAACAAGAAAGTGAAGACTCTTCAAGTGATGAAGAATATGTTCTGATCTCTGCTCTCACGGGAACTGTCACTTATGGAAGCAAAGATTGGATTATTGATATTGGGGCTTCCAAACACATGACAGGTTTTAAGTAATCTTTTGAGAAACTATCCAAACATAATTCACCCCATAAGGTGAAACTTGGGGATGACTACCAGTATCCCATAAAAGGTAGTGGTGAATCCTCCTACAAGCTAGACTTTGGAAAGTCTATGAAAATGAAGGATTTCTTGTTTGTACCAGGACTAAAGAAGAATATTCTGTCCATATTGGCACTAGATGTAAAAGGCATGAGGGTTGCATTTGTAGATGGCTAAGTCCTCATGTGGCCAAGAGGAAAGACTATTGACGATGCAATAGTAGTTGGAGAACAAGAAGGAGGATTATACAAATTGAAGGGCCATCTAGAACAAGCTTTGGTCCATGACACAGTAGAGCCAAATGAATTTTGGCATAGAAGGATTGCACATGTGCACTACAGAGAACTACCACTTGCAACTAAAGCTGTTGAAGGTCTTCTAGAAATTCAAGCAAAACATGAAGGAGTCTGCAAAGGATCTATGAAAGGAAAGAATACAAAGAATAATTTTTCAAGTAGCGATAGCAAGGCAGAAGGAATATTGGAAATCATCCACTCCGATGTATGTGGACCAATGTGATCAAGTTCACTAAGCAGGTATGTATACTATGCTTCTTTCATTGATGATTATTCTAGGAAGACATGGATTTACTTCATGAAGAACAAAGATGAATTTTTCAGCAAGTTCAAGGAATTCAAATCCTTGATCAAGAACCACACAGAAAAAAATATCAAGACTTTTCGATCAGATACTGGCGAAGAATTCACATCAAATGAATTCAAAGACTTATGCAAAGATTCAGGGATTAAGAGGGAGTTGTCCACTCCATATAATCCACAACAAAATGGGGCTGCAGAAAGGAAGAATAGAACTATCATGGAAGTTGCAAGAGCAATGCTTCATGATCAACATCTTCCCATGCATCTATGGCTAGAAGTTGCCAGAACAATGGTGTATGTATAGAACCGTACTCCACACAAAGTACTCAAGAACAAGACACCTGAAGAAGTCTTTTCCAGCAAGAAACCAAAAGTTAGCCATATTAGAATATTTGGTTGTCCAATGTACATACACATTCTGAAAGAAAAGAGGACAAAGTTAGATCCTTCAGGAAAGAAGGGTATATTTGTGGGATACTCTGAAAGCTTGAAGGCTTACAGAATATACTTCCCAGGATTCAAGAAGATCGACATCATTAGGGATGTGACATTTGATGAAGACTCAGCTTACAACAAATCCAGAAAGAGACCTGGTGAAGATCCTAAAGAATCAAAAGCACCCAGAACCCATGACACAACCATGAACGAAGAAACTCAAGAAGAAGATCGAGAATTTGAAGAACCACAAGAACCTATAGATCCACCTCAGGAGAAGAATCCTCATAAGAGGAAACCTGCTTGGGTACGAGAAGCTATCCAAGGTGCGAAAAGATATGGGGCTTTAGAAGAGAATCACAGAGAAAGGAAGAGAACTAGGTCTTGCTCCAGGTATGTAGCTTTATTGTGTGACTTTATCAATAAAGAACCTTCCAACTATGAAGAAGCGACAGAATGGAAATAATGGAAGGATGCTATGATCGAAGAGTATCAATCAATCATGAAGAATGATGTTTGGGATGTTGTCCCAAGACCAGAAGGGAATTCGGTTGTAACTTCCAAATGGATCTACAAGATCAAGCATGCTGCAGATGGCATCATAGAGAAATATAAAGTAAGATTTGTAACTCGTGGCTTCTCACAGAAAGAAGGAATAGATTATGAAGAAACCTTTGCACCTGTAGACAGATACACTTCCATCATATCAGTACTTGCTCTTCCTGTAGTGATGAAATGGAAGATACACCAGATGGATGTCAAGACTGCTTTCTTCAATGGTGTAGTGGAAGAGGAAGTGTATGTAGAGCATCCACTCTGTTTTTAGACACATGATAGGGAGTCTCATGTGTGTATATTGAAGAAATCCCTGTACGGTTTGAAACAGGCACCCATGACATGGTACAACATAATTGACATCTTTCTATCTAGTTTGGGCTTTACCAAGAGTAAAGTAGATTCCAACCTTTACTACAAGGTTGAAGATGGCAACCCAGTGATGCTCCTACTGTATGTAGATGATCTGTTTGTAACAGGTATGGATGGGTTGATTACTGATACGAAGAGAAAGCTTGCTGCCGAGTTCAAAATGAAGGACTTGGGTATGATGCACTATTTTCTAGGCATGGAGGTGTGGCAGAATGCGGATGGAATCTCCCTCGGATAAGGGAAGTATGCAGTAGAGATCGTGAAGAGGTTTGGGATGATGGACTGCAAGGCCATGACCACACCTATGGCATCGAACCTAAAGATATTGAGTGATGCTTCATCAGAAGTGGTTGATGCTATGATGTATCGTCAAATGATTGGGTCCTTGATGTACCTGACGAACACGAGACCATATATTTGCTTTGCTGTGAACACCTTGAGCCAGTTTCTGATAGATCCGAGACATGTTCACTTGATTGCTGCAAAGCATATTTAGAGGTACCTGAGGGGTACAATTGATTATGGGCTCAATTATGAGGTGAATCAGAAGATTATCCTGGAGGGTTATGTTGATTCAGATTGGGTAGGTAGTGCCATCGATAGGAAGAGCACTTCAGGGTGCTGCTTTAGTATGGGATCAGGTGTGATCTCTTGGTTTAGCAGAAATTAGTCCTATGTGGCATTGAGTACAGCTAAAGCAGAGTATGTCACAGCTTGTTCAACTAGTTGTGAGGTAGTATGGTTGAGGAAGCTACTGTCTGATTTATTTGATCTCCAGATGGATGCTACTTGTATACATTGTGACAACCAGAGTTGCATGAATTTGTTCGAGAACCTGATGTTCCATGACAAGTCAAAGCATATCGAGATCAAGTATCAATATATTAGGAATATGGTGCAAAGGGGAGTAGTGAAGCTCCAGTATGTTGCGATGGACAAATAGATAGCTGATGTGTTGACAAATCCATTGGCTAGGGTGAAGTTTGAGTACTTCAAGGAGAAGCTTGGTGTTCTCCAGATCGAGGTTCCCTCCAAGGGGAAATGATGAGACCTGGAGCCATTCTGACATGGTGAGAGGATTGGTTCCTTCCATGGTCAGATGTAAGGGCTAAGCCATGCTGTCATGGTGAGAGGATTGGTTCCTTCCATGTCAGATATGAGTGTTGATCCATTCTGATGTGACTGTAGGATTGGTTCCTACATGATCAGTTATAAGCGCTGAATGCCATTCTTGGAATGGAGGCACCTGGTCAATTATAAGAAAATCTCAGTCTGGGACTGAGGGCCATTCTGATGTGACTGTAGGATTGGTTCCTACATGATAGTATGTGAGTGCAGAGCCCTTCTGACATTGGTTCTCAGATGTAAGTGCAGAGCCCTTTCAGCATGAAGGATTGGTTCCTTGCATGGTCAAATATAAGTGCTAAGTCTTTCTGACATTGGTTGTTATATGTAAGTGTAGAGCCTTTCGGCATGGAGGATTGGTTCCTCACATGGTCGACTGTAAGTACTGAGCCTTTCTGACATTGGTTGTCATATGTGAGTGTTGGGCCTTTCTCACAGGGTTGTGGGATGTGTTCCCACATGGTCAGATGTGAGTGCTGGGTGTGCCTTTCTGATATGATTATAGGATTGCTTCCTACATGATTATATATAAGTGTTGGGCGGGCCATTCTAAATTAGGGTCAGATTTAAGTGTTGGAAGAAGACCTACATGGAGGCTAGGCCTACAACCAACATGAAAAAGGGATGGCTCTGTAGAACTTCCTACGGTGAGAAGAATTAGTATAAATAGAGAGCTAATTGAGTCATGTCATGCCCCAATGTTCCAATCAGTATTTTCTATAATGTAAACAAGTCATGTCAAGTCAATGTGGATAACCCTCCTATTGTTCAAGGGTTAAAGTCCCCGCATTTTCGGGGCACTAGGGTTGTTAGACCCACTTAGTGAAGTTGGCCCTAGTAGGGTTTAGTCAAGTCAAGAATTAGTATAAATAGAGAGCTATCCTCTCTATTTATCACACACTCACTCACACTCAGTTTTAGTGCATAGCTAAGGAAGAAGAAGACACTGGGGCTAGGAAGAAAGAAAGTTACTACTGTTGGGAGATCATCTTACTGTTTTGGGTTTTACTTTTGGTGATGATTCTATCTCTGAGGAAGTTGCGGGGTTTTCTCCATTTATGGTTTCCCTGAGGAAAAACACTGTGTTCATTGTCTCTTGTGTTTGATTGTTGTGCTTATTATTCTCTTAGTTAAAGATCCTAATATAATGTTAGCTTAATGTTAAAAATATAACAACTAGTCCTTCCATCCCCTCAGATATAGAAGATCCCTTTGATCTATCTACACATTGTTTTAGCAATGATGAGGAAATCATTGAAGCTCTGTTAGCCCCTGAATACCCTTGGGATGATCTGGATCACCACTCATTCTTTATTCCTAATGAACCTCTTTCATCATCGGATCTGTAATCGGTTGAAGCCAAAGACTTCATCCATGGAAAAGTCGACTGGTTCAAGAACCCCATTCCGACACCCAATTCCTTTAAAGAGGGTAATATGGCTAACATTTTTCCAATAGCTCAACATATCAACTAACCCTCAAGTAGTTGAAGACATTACACTCGGTGCCTCTTGCTCCCTTGAAGAGGTAGCTTCCTACAAATCTCTTTTTTAGGAGTTCTATGATGTTTTCACTTGGTCCTATATCGAGATTCCTGAGCTTGATCCATCCATCGTCAAACATTGTATCGAAACATGGCCTGATGTGGTACCCGTTCGCTAAAAACAAAGACCCATTAACATTGCAAAGGCCCATGCTATAAAGGTGGATATTGAGAAACAACGCAAACCAAGTTTCATATACCCCATCACATATACCACTTGGGTTTCTAATGTATTCTTTGCCGAAAATTCGCCCGTCCATTCCTCTGAATTAGTTATTGAAGTTACCTAAAACTAGAATAGGCTGTTTAACAATTAATAAAATGGGACCTAAAGGATCTCTTGAGAAAATCTCGGCTAAAAGACAGGCATGAACCGTTTGGGGGAGATCTTCGATCCAAAAAATCTCCTATTTGCAGACCAGCGGTCGTTATAACCAAAAAAATATGTTTATAGGTTTAGTATGAAGGCCTATTTGCAGGCTGAAAGGCTCTCCGTTTACAGGTTTCGTATGGAGGTCTCCTTGCAGGTTTCCTATGGAGGTCTGTTTGGAGAGTTATTTACAAGTTTCTTATGGAGGCCTGAAAGGTTGAGGCGTTTGAAGGACTTAACCGCAACTGTATTTTCTTTTTCCAAGGTTTTGTTTTATAAAAAAAATTATTTATATGTTTCATAATTTTATTTTTAATGTATTTTTCTTATATTATGTTTGCAGATTGCATGGGGCCTTCTGGAGGTTGCATATGGAGGGTAGAAAGGCAGTTTTATTTATTTTATTATTTTTTAACATATTTTATTATTTTTAATATTAGTATTAATATTTTCGAAATGGTGTTTTATATATATAAACGTTTCCATGTTTTGAGGTTTTAATAAAAACATATTTATAATTGTAGGTTAAAAATAAAAACTATAAACCTAAGAGAGAAATATTGTTTTATTTAAGTTTAATTAATTAATTTTTTATTCTTTCTAAATTTTTGTTTTAAAGTATTTCGAGATATAGAATAGATTTTTTATTTCTAACCAATTTTAAAAATAGGTGTTGATAGAAAAGGCTAGATTTTATTTAGATTTATTTTTATAATTTAAAATTTAAAATTTTTAAAAACTAAGATTAAAACAAATAAAAAAACATTGCAAAAGTAAACAAAAAAAACTAAAACTAATATATAAAAATATTCATTAGTTTATTATATTTTATTTGTTTATTTACTAATTGTTCATAAAAAGAAGCCAACTCCTAATTTATTTTTTATTCCTAGAATAAAAATAAAATAAAAAGAAAATTCAAATTGAAAAGATATCAAGATTTCAATTGTTTTTTTTCTTTATAAATATTTTTAAATTTAAAGGATTAAACTATTTTTAAAAACATAATAGTAAATATGACAAGAAAATAAAAATTTCAATAAACAATTAATTAAAACAAATTAAAGCATCCTACATTAATCTTGAATTAGAAATAAAAACTAAAATCTACCTACTTTACTCTAATTGAAATTCACAATCATCTAAGTGTAATGAAACTGCCAATGTAGCCATATATGTAACAAAACTAAATAGAAATTCAAATTTAATTTCACAAAATGAAATCTAATATATTCAAATTGTAAGTATAAATTAACAAAATAAAAACAAAAACAAAACTGATCTAACATAATACTTACTTGGAACCTCTGTTCGATGCAGCTTTTATTTGCATGATGATCACCCGAGATCCCTTCTTCATCCTCTTCAATCTCTAGTTCGAATAAGTGTTGTTCATCTGATATACAGTATTCTTCAAGTGTCGATTCTTCATTGTTCTCTTCAAGAAGAGTGATTTCATCATTGACTGCTGTCAAGATCTCCTCTTCTTAAGAAGAGGAGATCCCGGCTTTTGCTAGGATCTAAATGAGGTTCTTTAAGCTTATGCTCATCGTAAAGATAAAATCAAATCAAATGCAAAAAAAAGAGAAGAGGTGAAAAAAAACGAGTACATGACAAATGCAGAAACAGTACGAAATGATTTAGTAAAAAAAACAGAAAAATAGAAAGTGCACCAAAAACACTTTGCAGAAAACAATCAAGGATTTGGGGCAACCCACTAAAGTGGATGCATCTGGCTGTTACACCACATAAATTCCACAGTGAAGTAATCTTTGCATCTTACAGTTTCCCCTGCCCCTTTCTATCTAATAAAAACAGACTATCTACCTATCTAAATTCTGATCCATTTTAGCACCTCCCCGACAACCGCACCAAAATGTTGGATAAAAAACATTAAACAAATTATAAGAGAATTCCAACGATTTAATTGTCAACCCAGAGAAAGCGTACACTTGTGAGGTACAAACAAAGTATATGCAAGGGCAGAGTGTCGCTGAACCTAATCTGAAATTCTAGATAGCTGTAATCAGAAATACATGTAACTGAAATTAAATCTAAGTTATGAAAACAAGAAATTAGATGGAAATAAATCTAATTGCAGAAAACATAAAATTGCATAAATTAACTTAATAAAGCAAGACTGAAATTGCATGAAATAAATTAGTATAAAACAATTGAAATTAACTTATGAGCTCACAGTAAATCTATACTAATAATTCATAAGCAAAACATGACAACTCATAAGAAAGAAAGTGCTGAAAATCTATATTAACACTCATAAGCAAGACATCAAAATATGAAGAGATCAAACTATCTATTCTAAAGTATGAAACCTATTACAACAGGATCAAATCCATGACTATATAAAAAGATGAACCAGTTCTCTACTACCAAACCACTAGAGAGGCCTCTAACCAAAATGAGGAGAGAGCCCTCCTATTTATACATGAATTCAAGATAAGTGATCATAAGTACAGATCCACTATTCTCTCAACTTATCCCTCAAAATCCTCAACAAATAGACAACTCATCCCCTCAAATCCTCAACCAAATATTGGATGAGATATTCTCTCCACACTTCCATGATATTCTCCTTGAAGTTAGCTCATATCTAGAAGATGAAATTCGAATATTAGGCTAGGTGGCCACTTTTGAGCTTGCGAAAGTCTTCAAATACACCTGTACACATCACCAAACTCACCCAACTTTAAAGTATAATGAAAATATGTTAAAATGGTAATATAAACCCACTCAATAATACTCAAAAATAAATAATTTGGAAAATGGTAATATAAACCCACATTTATTATGAAAGTGGTGAATGTTCATGGTTTTATGGAAGGATATAATGGAATAAGGTGATAAATAGTATGTGAAATGATGAATAAAATGTGGTCTTTTTGCGGCTCAACAAGTAGAAAAGGCCAAAATTTGGTTATAAAAGTTGGTATTTCCGCGTTCCACTTTCCGCTATTTTGCGGAAAGGAGAAAGCAAAAAGTTAGAATCCCGCTTTCTGCAAGATCGATGGTATGGAAATCTTTTGCCAAAGATCAACAACTCGGAAAGAAGAATAAAGGAGAAAGGCAGAAAGTGAAAATACAAAATCTGGTTGTGAAAAAAGTTGAAATTCCGCATTTCACGAACAGTGGGATTGACAGCCCGAAAAAATTCCGCAGAAAATCAATGACTCGAACGAAAAAAGGGCGGAAACAGAAAAGGAGAAAATTTGGTCATGAAAAGTTAGAATTTCTCTTTCCACTATCCTGTAAGATCGACGGTTTCGAGAGATTCCACACAAATCAATGACCCAAAAGGGAGTGGAAAGGTGGAAAGAGGAAATATAGAACCAATTGTTAGAATTCCATTTTTGATCCACCATGCCAACCCCAACGTGATTTCCTGATTTGTTTTGTGATCATGATGAATCTTCTAGATCATAATTTGTTAGGATTTTGTGTATGCAGGTTTGATTATTGTATCATAACTGAATTTTTCTCTATTTTGAGGTTGGTTTCAAGGGCCCATGACACTATAAATGTAACCTCTACGGAGGAAAAAGGGGGTTTGACATTCATATTGTGAAGCCTCTATGCTTGGTTTTGTAGCTATGCAATTTTCTTGGAAGTATTAATGCAAAGAATTTCAAGAGCATCTAAGATTCATCACGGTGTTCAGTGTTTAGTCTGTGTCCTCCTGTAGGCTTCATTTTCATGTTTGTTTAGTTTTTGCTAATGCATTTCTAGTTGCATGCAAGGAATTTGTTCTTTGTTAAGCGCTCCTTGCATCAAATAATGCATTTGTTTGTGTTTATGGTAAATGTCTTGGAATTCATCCTCTATTAGATGCTCCATTTTAGTTATCAGCCTTTATTATTACTTTTGATAAAGGTGTTTCAAGAGATTCGTCCACATATAGGTTCCTCCTATCTCATTGGGCTTCTTCTCATCCCCCCCTGCCATATCTCAAATATATCTTGTTGAACATTAACACTTACTTTGACTCAGATTACGAATGCTATCAATAGTCATTATGCTGTAATCCCTTGGATGTTTTAGGATTTGACTCTATTTCCTAATGGTGTTGTCTGTTTGTTTGCCTTACACTCTTTAAATTCCAAATAACCCTTCCTCTCATAAATCTAGCCTTATGAATGCTTGTTTAAATCCAAATGTATATGTGAATGACCCTGTGACAAAGAGAGAGCGCTCTTTGACTATATAGGCTAGAATACAGTCTAAAGATTGGCTTGAAATGGTTACCCCAATGATTCTCCTACCACAACCATAGGAAAATTATTGGGTGATAACACAACCTAAATATGGAGAAGGACGAAACCGTGGCATCATTCTTCACTAAGATCTCTCAAGTCCAAGATCATCTTGCTAGAATTGGAGTTGTGGTAGTTGAAGATGATCTTCTTCAAACCACTATTGATGGCATCCCATCCACATGTGAGACATTATTGGTTGTGTTAAATAACCGAGAAGTAAAACCTAACTTTAATAGGTTATGGAATGACTGCCTCCAAGAGTAGGGTCAAATCCAAAGCAAATCAGTGTGCACCAAGGAATAAAATATTTTCCTCTCAGAAAGAATGAAGAAAGGGAGGAAACCATTCACTCCAACGAAGTTATTTTATGAAAATAAGAAGTAGTTCACCAAGTACTTCGACAAGTCAAAGGTATGATGTGTCTATTGTCAAAGTAAGGGCCATTATGCAAGAGATTGTCATGCAAAGAAAAATAATCAAGGAAGGTTTCATGCATATACCGTAGTAGAAGAATAAACCTCTCAGAAGAATGCACCCAAGGAGAAAGAGACAAGAAGGAAGTATAACCTTTTCTCGGCACTGTTCGGATCTATCATCACAAGTGAAGATACATGGTTGATTGAAAACAATGAATCTAAGCACATGTTAGGGTAGAAGGGCACAATCTTTGACCTAAAAGAAAAAAATTTCACATACATGGTAGAGTTGGGGGACAACTCAACAAATTCGATCCAAGGAGTTGGATCTACCTCCTTCTAGATGAGTTTTGTAGATATATTACATGTGGAGCGCATTCTTTATGTCCTGGGATTGAATAAGAACCTACTATCAGTTTTCGTTCTTGGAGATAAGGGCTTTCGAATTACCTTCATGGACAATAAATATTTTATATGGCCAAAGAAAATAAATATTGATGTTGTTGTTGTTATTGGAGTTGGAGAGGGAGGACTTTACAAGGTACCTAGGAAGTACATTCAAGATATGGTACATCACACTATCAATCCATGCAAGCTATGGCATAGGAGGCTCTATCACCTCCACTACAAATCATTACCATGATTACATCACATGGTTAAAGGTATGCTAGTATTTTATTTTAATCATGATAGTGTATGTCGAGGTTGTGCACTTGGGAAGATTGTGAAAAAAAAGATTTTTTCTATCATTCATACTATATCTAAAGGGATTTTATATTTAGTACATTTTGATGTATGTGGTCCCATGTCATCCCTGTCCTTGAGTGGCTATTTATATTATGTATTTTTTATTGATGACTTCTGTAGAAAGTCATGGATTTACTTCCTTAAGGATAAGATTAAAACCTTTAGCAAGTTTCAAGAATTTAAGCCTTAATAGAAAATCAAACAAGTAATCACATCAATTCCTTGAGGTCTGACAATGAAGGTGAATTTGATTCCCATACTTTTAATGAGTTCTGTAGTGATGAAGGGATTTGTAGACAGTTGACAGTTCCATACAACCCCCAGCAAAATGGGGTTGTCGAGAGAAAGAATAGAACTATATGCGAGGTTGAAAAATACATGTTACATTAGTAGAATTTTTCTACCTCTTTATGGGAAAAATACACTAGTACATTAATATATATACAGAACATAAGTCTGCATGCAATTATAGATAAGAACACACCTAAAGAGGTGGTCATTGGTTAGAATCTATACATTTCACACCTGAGCATATTTTGGATTCATGTATACATTCATATACCGAAGGAACACAAGACTAAGATGGAACATTCAGTAAAGAAGGGAACCTTTGTGGGTTATAGTGAGTCATCCAAAGACAACATAATGTATGTGTCTGGTGATAGACACATTGAGGTTAGCTGAGATGTGTCCTTCCATGAAGAGGTTGCATTCAAGCAATCAAAATAGATTCAATATTATATAGAGATAGAGGAACATGGGACTCCTATGATGGAGAACCCATATGTTGATTCTACCCCTTCAGATGTTCATAGGGAGAATTTAGTAGAGTTTTCATTTTCGCTAGTACCTAATAAACCAATAGAGTTTGTTGATGAACCTCCTACCAAGAGGAGGTATGCATGGTGTCGAGATATACTACAATATGTAGAGAGGCATGGAGCACCAGTGGGATCTTACATAGAGAAAGAAAACTAACAAGTATTTAGGGTTTGTTTCATAGATGAGTCATATCAATGACTCGAATCCTTCATCCTATGAAGAATTTGTAAAGAAGAAAGTTTGGAAAGATGCAATGAGTAAGGAATATTAGTCTATATTGAAGAATGATGTTTGGGAAATTGTTCTTAGACCTAAGGGGAATTCCATAATTACTTCCATATGGATTTACAAGATAAATCATGTTATAAATGGAAACGTGGATAATTATAAAGCCAATTTTGTTTATCGGCGTTTCTCTCAGAAGGAGGGCCTTGATCATGATGAGACATTCTCTCATGTGTCCAAATATACCACAGTTTGAGTTGTGATATCACTTGCATCTATACTAGGATGGAAACTTCGCCATATGGATGTGAAGACAACATTCCTCAATGGTGAGGTTAAGGAATAAGTGTATATTTAGAATCTGAGCGATTTGTGATTCATGGGAAGGAGACCCATGTGTGCAATTTGAAGAAAGACTTATATGGGCTTAAGAAATCTCCCCGAGCGTAGTATGCCAAATTAGACAACTATCATCATATACTGGGATTCTCAAAGATTGGAGATAATACAAATTTGTACTTAAAAGTAGTGAAGTACCAATCGTTGATATTGGTTATGTATGTGGATGATCTATTCCTCACTAGAGAGGAAAGATTGATTGTTGAGTGCAAGAGGGATCTCACATTAGAGTTCAAGATGAAAGACTTAGGTATGATGTACTAATTTCTAGGACTTGATATTTGGAAAAGAAAAGATGAGATATTTCTATTTCAAGAGAAGTACATTATAGATATATTGTGCAGGTTTGGCATGGTAAATTGCAAATCCATGATTATTTCGATGGTTTCCAAATTAGGGAAACTTCATGAGTTTGATACTATATCAGATCTGGTCGACCCCACTTTGTATAGACAACTTATTGGTTCATTGATGTACTTGATACACTTGAGGCCATATATTTGTTATGCGGTTAGCATTCTGAGTCATTTTGTGTCTAATCCGATACACAAACATTAGGTTTCCGCAAAACATGTGTTGATGTTCCTTTGCGGTACAATTTCTTATGGAATCGGGTATTCCTCCATTGGATAGGTGTTATTACTTGGTTATACTGAATCTTATTAGGGAGGAAACATTGTGGACCATAAGATCACTTCAGTCTATTGTTATATATTGGATTCTGCCATTATTTCTTGGTCCAACAAAAAGTAGGGCTTAGTTTCCCACAGTACGATAGAGGCTGAGTACATTGTTGCTAGTATTTCCTATAGGGAAGAAGTGTGGCTAAGAAAGATGCTTGCGTTATTGTTTGGTGAAAGACTTAAGGGTACCGTTATTAGGTGTGACAACCAGAGTTGCATCAATATTTTTGAAAATATGGTGTTTCATGATAAGTCAAAGCACATAGAAATGAAGTATCACTTCATTCAAGACATGGTCCATAAAGGTACAGTGAAACTTCAATACATAGCTACTAATGAGTAGATTGTAAATGTGTTAATAAAGCCTCTTTTTGTGACAAAGTTTAGGTACTTATATGACAATATTTGTATGGAAAAGAATTCCCCTCGTTGCTGAGAGGGAGTGTTAAATGTACATCATCGGGACTCCTTCTCTGGACTTGTGAGTAATATTAAGTCAGACTTGTGACTAAGATCAAGTAATATTCTTCATGTGTAAAGGTGGTGATGTTGTAAATTCTTGTAGTACAAATATGTGAACTTGTGAGTAATATCAAGTCATACTTGTGAGTAATATTAAGTCATGATTCTCATGTGGACCCCCAGTTATAGTGGGTACCCATGGGGTGGGACTCTCATTATATATATGAAATGATTTACATGTTGAAGAATAAATGTTATGTGATGTATCACTAACCATGGTCATCAATTTCTATTAAGTCTCCTTTAGATATTAGCTACCTATAGAGTGAATTAATTTAGCATATGACTATATGGTATAAGAGTAATATAATAGGATCATAGCATGTGACAATTCTTCTGAGTATAATGTGATATGATAGATAATTAATGCTAACACATCTAGACTATGCAGTAAAGATAAATAGATAAACATAAAAAATAAAAAAAACCGAATTGCCTAAGGAATGACTAAGTGAACTTGAAATTGTAAGTTACAGTTAAACATACATTGTGTGCTTCAGTTAATTAAGGAACCCGTAGTGATAACTCCAAAGTAAATCAATAAACACAATTCAGTTAATAATAGTTAACTAAGTGTTTATTCATTCATTAGATGTTGAGTTCACTCTGATGTTAGTTAAGCATCAGTTATCGTCAAAGATGAAAGGCATCGAACATATTTTATGAATGACGACTATTCCAATATACCAGATTAACTATCCATGAAGGAAATTTGCAATTCTAGGTGTCTGTGTGAACTATTGTGATGCAACCATTCACTATAGTTTGCATGGTTGAGTTTATGGCTTGTTATTAATGTGTTGGGAACATGGAAAGTCCATATAGTTGATATATATTCTCTATTTCTCGGGATTCTCTCTCATCGAGAAATATGTTATTGTGTAAAATACATTCACTGCAACCTCTCTATTATACTCTGAAGAATTGTTGGGTTTTTCATCCTCATTATTTTGAGGGTTTTCCTAGGGTACATCTTGTGTTGTGGATGAATGATTTGTGTGATTCAATGTTATCTTCATTCATATGTTTAGTATATCTACAATTACATTTTTAAGTTCAAATATCTACATAATTCCTCAAACATTAACAATTAATACAACAGCGGTAACACCGGATGTGTCTACACCCAAAATGGTCATCTTAGAAACACCTGTCACTGAGACACCTAAGTTTCACAGAACACAACCTACACATATTGAACCAAGATGATCCAAATTTATGCAAGAACGCAACATAATACACAAATAACCATAAATACAAATATGCGTCAGAAATAACACTTCATTTCATTAATATCAAAGAACTGAAACTTGTTTACAGACCAGATGGAAATAAACTAGCTAGAGTGCTTGTAACTTCTGAGAAGAGATGTGGCAGCTACATGCCTCTAAAATATATGTTACAATGAGGCTTGAATGCATGTATATTGTTGAGAAATAAAGTAAAACCCTAAACATCCAAAAACCTAACCCTAGGAGGTCATACGCCAGAATATGGGCCCCACTAGGTAAATTGGTACATGAATTTCTCGGGGTCGTAACTTTGGCATACTATCTTCGTTTGACACACATGATACATCGTTAGAAATATATATCCAAGGACTACATCTGTGGAGTTTAATTATTGTTTCTAGATGGTTCGATGCCAAAAAAACGTCGTTTAAGGCCTCAAAACGGCTCCATAATTTCAAGACCCAAAAAACTACCAAAAATAGTAAATTGTGCTACAATTAAGGAAACTGAAAAAAGTGAAAGAAACAATGGTGGGGGTCCAATTGAATAAGGTGGGTGGCCACCAATATCCTCCTAGATCACAAGCACAACACCCCGGATATGCATCCTATGGGAACCATGCTCATATGATTTCCAACTAGAGAAGTACAAATGCGCCGAACCAGAATACCTCACCATTGATATTGGAACACGAGCCTATACATCCCCAAATTCCATGCCTATGTCAATCATGTGGCTATACTTCCCACTATTCATTCTAGTGTCCCATCCTATGCTTCGAATGAGAAGTCTACCTTGAGCAAATGCATCTTCAAGATTAACTTCTCCACCTTAGTCTATTCCTTCAAGAATCACCTGCCAAGTAAATTGATCCCCCTTTAGTGGATACCATCGATAACATATCCTCCTTCACCAGTATTCTCACTAGTGATGATTCATTGTCATCGTGCGAGGACCAGGATCCAACAAATTCATTAAATGATTTCCCATGAGGGGACCTGATCCATCAAAATTTTGGACACATGTCTATACATTCAAGTATACTACCACTTTGATATAACTCGCAATTCGAACACAAGGAGGCCTTTACCATTGAAAGGGTATAACAATTTTTAACCCTCTTCATTTTCCATTTGCACTTTCAAAAGAACAATGTCACGTCTTTTTTTTTCGATCCATTTGGTCAAAATAAAGTTAACCTTTGTTTGGCATCGAGATGACCTCCCACTCAGAAAACTATATTGGATTCACAAATGGCGCAAGTCTTTGGTCAAATAATATAGTAGCAGTTGCTTGTGTTATTATACGCCCTCCCAAACTCTATACCAAACATGAAGATATTTCCTTGGGAAAATCACGAACAACCAAGAATAATATGATGTTTCCATTGGTGTATTAAACGATTCCATCCATATTGGCATACACCATTTACATGTGCACCTATATTATCAACTTGTTGTCTCCGAGTAGAACATTGTATTTCATGTCCTCGGTATTCTCCCCTTTCACAAGTTCTTGCAAGTGCACCTTCTCATATGACAATTTGAAACCATTACCTTCATGCATTTCATGAGGAAGGCTAATGCATTTGTCGACTTCGTCACCGACGAGGTGTTGAACTGATACCTAATACATCAAGCATCTCTCTAACCTTGCATAAACAAACAAAGCATGTGTATGTGTGTGTGTGTTGACCATCATACAACTCATGTATAAGTACCTAAAACTACATATAAATCATCAACACATGCAAC
>LPNX010309314.1:41030-74767 GCA_001517045.1 Pseudotsuga menziesii | reverse complement strand
ATATATATATCACCACAAAATGTGTCATATACAAAATCGATCCTCATAGGTCCATATACAAATATAATTGTTTTCATTATAGGTTTACATAAAAAACAGGACTCATGTAGGCTCCATCTATAAAAAAATACAAAATGAGGCTCTCAACCCTATACAAAACAATAAGGAGTGACAAGAACTCAATAAACCCTTCCCTGTGTCGGGTCACGAGGATCGATCATATCCAAATTCCCTATCACCTCCACATTTTCTCTTGCTGCTCCTACTACATCCACTACACCTGGTCCTTGGGCTAGTCCTGGATCTAGAGGTGGTCTCTTCCCCATAGGGGGGCCATGTTTGTCTTGTGATCCACACACCACATGGAAAGCTATTTACACCCTTTACATCACTTGATGCCAGCCAAACCCACACTCTAGGAAGATGGAGAGCCTATGCTAGCTCCTCATCATCTATATCGATTCCCCCCCCCCCCGATCATTGACCCCCTTAGTAACTATACCCAGTAGCCTCTCTAGGTTGGATAAATATTCCATGGTTGGGTATCCCATCATCGCTCCCCTAGTGAGAGAAGCCCCACCTATAACAACACCAGCAACCCTGGCCTCTCCACCAACTCCCCCAATAGTTCATGACGGTCCAACACCCTCATCCCATCTCCGATGGTGTTGAACCCCTTGAGGTGGTCACACATTCCCAATATCTACATCACAAATACAAAACCACATTCAGTATTCAATATACATAAAAAGTATGTGCATAAATCAAATAATGTACTGAAAATTTTGTAATCACCAAAACACAAAAATACCTATGGTATCCCAGTTGTGAACAAGAGGCATTAACTCTAAATACCCTTGGTAATCCATGCCACTCCATGGATACCTCTCCATCACACCAATCCTATGACACCACACGTCGAAGAACTAATAAGTAAATACATGACCCACAGGGCCACCACCTGCACGGGGCATCACCTATCCCCAAAACACTATTTGAGTCTTCTAAGGACCCCTTAGTGTCAGCACAACATGTGTCCAACACAATGTATATCTATAAAATAAATAGGATCATAACACACTCCCATGACGAAACGTCGTTTTCATGACCCCTCGATGCACCTCCGATATCTACCACATCAAAACATGGAGAAACATAGGCCTTTGAGCCACCTAGTGTCCATTTATCACCTGATCCAGCAATAATATTTGTCCCCCAATGATCTAGTGGGAAGACAACACTCACAACACCCTGAACCACCACAATTAGCACATGAAGATCTATAAAGTGACAATCCTCACTCTTCTACCTAAAAAGTTTCATCCAGCGCCACTTTTTTGCACACACCACAAGTGCACCATGCTTTCTATTCTAATTTCTCCATTTTCAATACGTCCTTTGTCATGACCTTTTATACACTTGGGTATTTGTATCATGTGTGTAGGATTCTAACCATAACATGAATATTTTCACCCCCGTCAACAATGATGCAAAAATCGTATCACAGGTATCATCTTGAAAATGGGATATAGGAAACCTTTTCCCCCTTTTTACATTGCATTTACCATTATTTATGTTGATAACCATATAGTACTAATTCTCAATAACTATATGTAATCAATGTTGGTATTTAGAAAAGGATATTTCCCCCATAGGTGTGCGCACCACAAGAAACCCCTTCATAATTTGGTACCCATGATGTTGAACCCTCAAAATTCCGAAGAATATGATCCAATTGTAAATGATCAACATGTAGTTCATCATTTTATAGTTGTGCATTTACGGGCCCCACCTTCAGCAGTTGATGCCATCAACTTCCTTGACACATATTATGATAAATATTCATATTTGACCACACATACCCCCATGATCAACCTACCATTTCCAATATCCCTCATATCATCATCTTCGTGAAGACAACAATGGGGCTCCCAACCTCTAAAGAAACCAATTCTATTTAGTTATTCCTGCAGGAACAATATGCATGGAATTAATTCATGTGGAACCTATATTGACATTTGTAAACAACCCTCCACTCATTTTGGTAAAATTTCCCCACCCCACTCAAAACTGTGGGAACACCATCCATCATCAAAATTGATTCCCCAGCTTCCCAAAAACCACTGGAATCCCACCCATCATCAAATTTCTCCCCTAACACCCTTAAAATTGTGGGGAACCCTCCAATTATTCTTTATGTACAAACAAGTTCCCTGATGCACAAAAAACCGTGCAAACCATTGATTCTTTTGGAAGCAACCCCCTGATCGCATTTGATCGACATAGCTGAGTCTCAAATATTCCCAACATTGTCAGTTTTGGCAGTCACCATTACCCTCATTATTGTGTATCCTATAAATCCCTTCATTTGAATTTTATCTCCCTCATTTACACTTTGTTCCTATATTTTGAAGAATGTGTCCATCAGTTAGTCCCTAGGTTACATCGATCAAAGGAAGTTATGAGCCCCACACTTATAATCATCTAATCTTGTGCCAGGTATGCCATCTTACTGTTGGTTACAAAATAATCTTGGTTCATAGGATAAAAACTTCATCTTATCATGTACTTCAGCTATCACCGGCATCAAATCATCATATTCTGAGAGTTACAATGGTACCTTACGGTCCCTTTCAATCAATATAATGGATCACCTAGAACTAAGTAGGGAGAGTCATTAGTGGTATTCCCTATGCTTGATGTCAAAACATCTCTCGCATCATGGGAATTCATGTGCATTGAAGGTAGTCATGTTCATATTTGCAAATCATGGTAGAAGAACACTTTGTATAGTGAGGCACCTCGTTCAACAACTTCACCAGTATTCTGGTTTCCCACCACCATGGGATTCTCATGATATTAAGCAGTTCTGCTTCTTCTCAACCAATGACATCATTTTTAGGTTCATCTACTATGATATGGGTTGAAGCCGCCTTCATCCATCTACCATCATCTTATGAGTTGATCGCTCGATCTCCCCATATCGTAGTCATCTTAACATCTTTTCAAGAGCATGGGTATGCATGCCTCATTTGTATAAAACACCATTATTTATTATAGTTGCACCAATAATATTCCCCCATGGGAGGAATTTTTTGCGTCCACGTGTTCTTTCAAAATTACAAAGAACAAGGGAGAACGGAAGAAATAATGATGTGTTATCGACCCTATAGTATGCTCTGAACCTCATGCATTAGGGGGGAACTATTAACGCTCAAATTTTGTACATATGTGACATTTTTGCAAATTAGTAAAGCATCATCAACATATAGCATGCATCATGGCAAAGATATCCTCATCAAGGTCCAGAAATAAATATGAGTCAAAAGTGCCAAAAATAGACAAAAGGAAATGTCGCACAATTAAATCTGTTTTTACTTGCGCTACTACTCACATTGACAGCTCTACACCTATGCAAACTTATAGCATATTTCCCTTCAATATCCATGCGACTGTCAAAATGACAAGATCTCAACTACCCACTACCATTGAAGGCTCATCAAGGGTCCATCACCTCCAAGAATTCGAATTTGGATCCTCCCATACCTAGTGGCATTAAATAGCCCCCTTTATGTACCTTGGAGTTAGTTCATGGAGTCGATGGGTTTCAATTTGAATCTAGTTGTTTCATTGACACCTCTTGGCCTATGAAAGGAAGTAATGGGCATGTATATTGCAGGCAAAAAACAAAGAAAGGTTATGCTTCTATAATTGTGTTGAATCTTCCTCATATATCACCTCTTCTATACCTATTAGCATTCTTACATAGGGGGGAAGTATTTCTCCCATTTGTTCTTCAAGTCATTTAGCATTTAGTATGGAAAAAATAGACCTCCCTGAGGGAGATTGGTGGCATCCCTTTGAATCCAACACCTCCTAGGTGACACTACATGTATTTACTTGACCATTGGTAAATCTAAATTGGTTCTGGCATTGGCTTTGTGTTCTGGTTTTCATTACCTCATTCCTTTTATTTATTTCAATTTATTTCAATTTTAATTTTGTTTTGTTTTACTAACAAGATCTTGTAGGATCAATTTAGGGTTATCACGTTTGATCTTTGTAACAGAATACTAGGCCTTATCAATAATCTCAAAGTCTTTCACCCAACGTGAGAGAGGTTGCACACCTTTCTGCATAATTTCCCACAACAACCACCCCCTAATCTAGGGTGTATTCTTCCATATGGTCTCTAGCCAACATTCACATATGGTCTTAGTGGTGAGGATGTTTTGTTAATATTTTCTAAGAAATTTTCAATCACTTCCCAAACAAAAATGGTCGAAGTGGCCCAAGTCATCATTATAATCACTAGAAATTCATCCTAAAATATGTCATGCTCCTCCATTGCGATTGTCGATTGAATAATTCAGAATTAAGTTATTGATTGAAGACTTTATGACGGTTCTATTGTGGAAAGGATAAAATTTATTATAATGTTGAGATAATTTAATTATCTATTTATTATATTTACCAGCGTAGATCCAAATCCTAGGCCCTATCAAGCACCGAGAGGGATCAAATCTCTTTTTAGGTATCCATTGATTTGATTCAAATCAAAAGACACATCTTTTTATTTAAGGTCCACAAATAATATTTTTATTATTAATATTTAATATTATTTATGGTTGACATATAATATTTATTATTTTTTTTTATTTCATTAGGAACGAACATTACAACATTTCCCCATACATAGTTTTAAAACCACATGCAAGGCCCTCCTACAACCATGGGTTGTTTAGGAGGCCTTGCACATGGTCTTAAAACCATTTGCAAGGCCCTCCTACAACCATGGGTTGTTTAGGAGGCCTTGCACATGGTCTTAAAACCATTTGCAAGGCCCTCCTAAACCATGTAGAATAAAACCATGAGTTGTTAAAACCATGTGCAAGGCTCTCCTAAACCATGGGTTGTTTAGAAGGTCTTGCACATGGTTTTAAAACCATGTGCACATAGGTTTAAAACCATGCACAAGGCCAACATTTTTTTGAGGATAATTCAAATTTTTATTTTTTATTATTTTATTAGGTAGGAACATTACAACATATCCCCAATATTGTATTTTTTTCATGACCCACATTTTTTTTACGGATAATTAATTTTTTACTTTTTTATTGTTTTGTTACGTAGGAAGATTACAACATCTCCCACATATTAGGTTGTATTTTTGGCCGACATTTATTTTGGCCTATAATTAAAAAAAATATTTTTTATTAATAAAAATAACGTTACGTAACGTTACATAACGTTACAAGATCTCCCCCATACTAAGCTGTATAGCGCCTCTTGACGCAATAACCTTCAAGCATGAATGAAATGAATTTTCTTGCTGCAACACATATACCTCTAACAATTCAATTTCATTTCATTTTGGTGATTGCGTGTTGCATCAGTGGGAGCGCAACACATATAAAAAGTAATATATTATCATCACACCCTTTTAACGGTCGATTCAAAGTCTAAGTACGTGACATATAGTTGTAACTGAAAAACTAAAACTTTCAATGCGAAAGTGAGTGATTAGGTTTCAAAATTGATAGGATATTAAATTAGAAAACCGTTACATGGAAGTAGCATGCCTTTTTCTTTCTTCGTTTAGATCCGTGTCACTCCAGAACAAGCTTTCCATGCATTTCCTTTTATATAGGGTTGTTGCGTAGTTTTAAGTGATTATTTTTCTTAGTATATAAGGTGATTATTCCATGTATTTATGTTATAGAAAACATTTTAAACTTATTTAACATCTAATATTTACCAGAATGTAAATATTATATGTTAAATAAGTTTAATATTATGTTATTTATAAATTTTGTTTAATTTTATGAATTTAGATTTATATATAAATAATTTTAATAGATGTTATAATGTTAGATAATCTAAAATTAGAAAGTAAAAAATGTTATTGGATGGTACGATGAAGGCTCCCACATACACATGATAGCACTTGGACACTTCACACACTTGGGTGATTGTGGATGATGACATGACACCTTGATGAAGGGGTCCTTGGTCATACATGGCGATGGGGTCTATGCTACACCCTTGGTTCTTGATGATGTGGAAGACACCCTTGCTCATGGTGAACTTGATGGCATACAACAAACCCTACGACAAGATGACACATTGAAGATGTTGGCACCCACATTGGACATGGCATCCATGATGCTCTTGCACATGTCATATCCTTGGAATCCCTAGTGTCTTGATGTAGCCCTAAAACCATTTCTAAATGATAAGGCACAACACAAAATATTGAATATTAAAATATACAACAATAAACAATAGCTTGCTGAACTTGAAGAAGTTGGCTCCAACAAAAATGAAAATTCAAATAAATAAAAATAAAAATTGATTTTATTACAGGTCGGCTAAAAAATATTATTGAAAATGTGTATAAATACCCAATCGGCATTCTCATTTTTACACACAAAAATTTTATGTTTTGCTCTGAATTTTCAGGACTTAAGCAAATTCGTCACTAAGGCAGTGAAGGAGCAGTCTCTGATTTTATTTTGGGTAACAACAAGGATTTTTTTTTTTCTTTCCTTCTTATAAATCCCAGGTGCGCTTGTGGAGGAGATACATAACAACAACTCTATATTGGAGTTTCCACAGAGATTTTGTTTTGGTTTTTATTTTTCTGGAGTTTCCAGTAGCTCTATATCTAAGTTTCCACTTGAAGAAGGATGTTAAGTTTTAGTGGAGTGAACAATTCCAAGAGAGTCTAGATGTCCTGAAGAATAATATGGTTACTACACCCATATTAGTCTTTCCAAATTAAAAGAAAGAGTTTCATGTACATGTCGATGTGTCATCTGTCGTGCTGGGTGTTGTACTTGCATAACCAGGTGAAGGATGTATCGATCACCCCATCGCATTTTCCAGTAGAAAATCATCAACAACGGAGAAGAAATATACCATAACAGAAAGAAAAGGACTAGTTATGGTATACACTACTGAAAAATTTCAACACTATCTATTGGGAGGACATTTCAAGATGTACACGGATCATTCAACACCGAAATATCTTTTCAATAAGCCAGTGTTGGGGGGGAATATTTGTCGATGGCTTCTCTCCTTCCAAGTTTGACTTTGAGATCGTTGTTAAATCATGTTGATTGAATTCAGGACCCAACCATATGCCGAGGCTATAAAGTGGAGAAGAACCTGGTAATCTCGATGATAGTTTTCCTCATGCACAATTATTTGTGGTCAATATGTTTGATGATCATTATAGAGATGTTATACAATTCTTGAGTACAGGATATGCACCAGTCAGATTCACTACAACACAAAAGAAACAATTAGTTGTAAGAGATGCAGATTTCCAGTTGATTGCTCGACAGCTACACAAAATGGGACCAGACGAAATTCTTTGTTGCTACGTATTGGAACATGAGCGACCAATGATATTGCATGAAGCGCATGCTAGTGTTACTGGAGTCCATTATGCAGGAAAAACCACATTGCAGAAGATATTACAAGTAGAATTGCGGTAGCCTACTTTGCATGCAAATGCTCGAGATTATTGTCACAGATGTGATACCTGTAAAAGAATTGGAAATTCATCGTGACGAGATGAAATGCCGCTAGTACCTCAGATAACTTTACAGCCATTTGACAAATGGGTTGTTCACTTTGTTGGACCTATTAATTCACCAGGAAACAGAACATGTGTATGATACATTATCACTGCGACGGATCACTTGACTCGATGGGCTAAAGAAGCTCCAGTAAAGGATTGTATTGCTACGATCGCTACCAGATTTTCATTTGACAATGTAGTGACCTGATTTGTATGTTAGAAGATTTTGATAAGTGATCAGGACACACACTTTGTGAATCAGTTGATCGAAAGAGTAACTGAATAATTCCATATTTAGCACGAAAGATGATACCGTATCACCCAGAAGCAAATGGTGTTGTCGAGGAATTCAATACGATCCTAGAAAACGCATTGAGAAAGATATGTAATATTAAAAGAGATTGTTGGGATCAAAAAATACCTGTAGTGTTATGGGCATATTGCACTACTTGTAAAAGTTGATAGTCCATTCTCCATTTCAATTGTTCTATGGATAAGAGGTTGTAATGTCGATGTAATATATTGTACCCAGTCTAAGAATAGTTGCGATTACTGAAATGATTGAAGTTGGTGTTGTCGAAGAAAGATTGTTGCAACTTGTACAATTGAAATAAGAAAGGTTTGTCACAGGATATCATCAAAATGTCAAGAAGCTGCGACATAAATGGCATGACCGACATATCAAGAATAAGCAATTTCACACTGGAGATATTATTCTCCTGTATGATAGTAAGTTTTTGAAGCATCCTAGAAAGTTTATAACACATTGGCTGGGACTAGATGTGGTCATTTAAATCACTGAAGGAGGAGGAGTGAAATTACAAAATTAGATGGAACACCCTTCAAGGGTTGGTGAATGGAAGTCGGATAAATTGTTATTAGGATAGCCACAGTTTGGTTGACTGGGATTTCTAAATTAAAAAAACAGACAAAGTTGCAAATTTATGAGTGTTTTTCAAAATATTATGAGTGTTTCGTTTACAAAATTATGAGTGTTTCATAAAAAGAAAATTTGATATCGTAAAAATATAGAATACTGTCACAGCCTATCTATCTGTCATAGATGAAGAAAATTGTCGAAGACTATCTATATGTCGAAGAGAAAAAATGTGTCGCAGGCTCTATGCCTGTCACAAGTAAGGAATGTATGTTTCATGATGGATTGTGGTTGCAACTAACAATTGGCCAGTAGTTAAGTTGAATACATGGAATATTTCAGTGACATTCTTTTTTGTCACTCTTGCCATTAATGCACAATAACTGTCGTTGAGATGACAAGTGAAGTGATGGTTTGATTGGCAGTTTCGTTGTAATAATAAAAAAATATTGCTCCATGTGACGAAAATCGTTGCCACCTTTCCATTTATGACAAGATCATGTGAATGAATGAATTACTGAGAGAGTAAACATATATTATCTTCGCATCGAATTTTATCATTTCATTATATCCGATTCATTATGTTGAATTGTTTGTCTGCAACTATAAGTGCCACAACTATTTTCGCAGATCATGGTTATTTTTGTCTCAAGTACAAGTGCAATTCAAGAATCAGGTCTTGATATTCAGTCTCCTACACCAATTATGGAAGACACTACAGAATTGGTTTCATGGTTTTCAAGAGTTGATGAACCTATTTCATAGTCCCCAATGAGTCCTCTAGTTGTTTTATGACCAAACCCACCCGACACATGAAGAAGGAAAATATATGGCCATGGAACTAGTCGCACGAAGGAAATAACTCCACTAGATGATGAAGCAACAAGATCGACATCCATTTTGATAGATTATGTTTTGTTGAAGCCAGCAGACGCGTAGAAGGTCTATATTGCTAAAAATGCCATGTATCCATTAGTCATGCTAGAAATACCTAAAGGAGTTCGGGTAACAACAAATATCATCCCCAATATACAAAAAATGGGATTCGTCGACCATGACCTTTGGAAGTTCCCAAAGATTCCAATGAATAGATACATGACCATTATCAGGGAAACTAAGGCCGACTCTATCCACATAGTCTAGATGGAATGGAAAAGAGGATTGGATAGATCTAGTCTACTGTCATTGATGCACATGCCACATTTTGGAAACACAACAAAATTTAATGCCTATGTGAAACAGTTATCGGTATGTTTCCGCGATGGTTGTCTATGGATCAATAGTGGATGTTGAGCTGATAGCATCGATCATAGGGCTTCCCCTTGGAGGAGTCAACCCAACGCAATTATTCGCAGGGAAAGACCAAGATACAACCTTGACAAATAGAATGAAGGAAATGATCCACCCAGCAGTTGGAATTGTTTGTCAGAGACGACAGATTCCAACATCGACTTCGACAAGTTCCACACCTCGACAAGTTTAATATCGCCTTCAACAGATTCAACACTAGCGACCGATGAAATACGACATATTGTCTTTCTGTCTTCCAGTCATCTGAAACGGTTGAACTTATGGAACCATTACAACTTCTCTTCTACTTGAATGTAATGGACAAACAACCCAAGTGTTCTCAATACTTTATTTAAGCATGTACATTATCATAATATACAACAATAATGAAGTAATTGTTGATGTATTTGAAACTTTGGAATACATTTTGATGTATATTATCATTGTATGTTGTTGTACACACATCAAATATGTGTTTACCTCCTTTAAGGAATTAATTCTTGTGTATAAACCTTGAGGTACAACCTCCGTTGTAATTCGGGGAAATAGTCCCCAATGAAACATCATGTAATGTATTTTTTTATTCTCTGTAGGAGAAGTCATCCCTGTTAGGGTAAGAGGTCGGCCCGAGTAATGTAATAGGTCAATCACTTGATTAGTGTAAATAGGGAGGTTCCCTCCCTCATTTATACACACTTCACACTCACTCAAGTTCACATGAGAGATAGAGAGAGAGAGACAAGGAAGAGAGATAGATAGATGTTGAAGACTTCTTATTACTAGGATTGATCATCTTATGGCACAGTCTTTGTGACTGTACTATTCTCAAGAATTTTGCGGGGTTTTCTCCTTTATGGTTTCCCTGATGAAAATATTTGTGTATTGTGTATATGTTGTATATTATGCATATTTATGGACTTGTTACTCTTTTAGATAAAGATCCTAACTAATCTAACAAAATCTAAGAAATACTAGCATGGTATCAAAGCCTCTCTGAAAGAAGGAAATTTTCAGTAGCAGAAACGGGGGCCTCCTATAGTAAGGAATATTGCACCTTCTGCGGACAGAATTTTTTCCTCTGGTATGAATGGTTCAGATCCAGAACAAATGAGTGAACGACAAAGGATGAAAACCTTCCCTGAATGTTGTAAACACTTGGAATAATGCTTTGATGATGAACCTGTGGACCTGCAAACATGTCAAACAAACAAGAACATCAAATATACCAGAACATTATCTACACATCCATACTAGTGACTAAGGAATCCAGTAACATATACATGCAAGATCAATACAACAGATATGTGGGACATAAATCAGCTTTGCATTAATAAATGAATGAAGAAGCTTACAACCATTACCTTAGTGTTGAAAAACTCCTCCACAAGACAAACACCTCATCCCCGATAGCTCCAACTTGCTCTCTTGTGCTCTCCAATGGATTGGGCTAGATAGTCAATTCAACAGCATAATAATACCATTCGGTTCTCCCCCTCAAGTATGGATATGAGCTTGTATTTATAGGGATCAATGGATAGGGATAGTTGAGAGAATTGTGGGTGAGGTGGCTCTAAGATCCTACCAAGAGGGATCTCGACTCAAACCAATCCATATTGATAGGGATAAGGGAGGACACGAGGCTCATGTTCTAGAAAGCTCGAGAATCCTCTTTTTTTCCCATTTTACCAAGGGTACCTCTTTTGTTCGCTTATGGCAGAGCGGTTTAGGTGAGAACTGCTTCAACAACAAAGAACATCCGCAGTGGCACCATTTCTCTATAATAGGACACAAGCGGTGCTGAACAAGGTACCACTCATCAACCAAAGGGAAAACACGGTGTTAGGTTTTTTCATGTAGCATTGATATCCAGAGAAAGTTTTCCACTCTACGTTTGGGATTTAGGGAAAACATAGGTGTTAAGGATCTCATTGCATGTTGGTGACATGATTTGGGTATAACAGAATGCCCCCAAAACCATGAGGCTTAGAGGGATACGATAAGCGAGAGCTTTGAGAGAACAAGTTGTCACTTCGAGGTAAGAGTCAACTCGGTCGGAGAGTGTCGTCAACTAGGCATCTACAATACATTAGTATTTTTACTCATAGACAAATCTAACCAACTCATGGTTGCAGACCAATACAAGGAATATCCATGAGAGGAATAAACAACCATGGCTACTAGAATACAGCGTAGATCCATGTGATAGAGGACTCAAACTTGGACATATATACCAGTCATACAACATAGATCTATGTCATACAGACACAAATTTGAGCATAGCCATGACCATACAAACATGGATCCATGCTTGATATAAAAAAATCCATCGCAACCTAGGTAAAGCATGAGTGCTAAACAAGTACTCAGGGTCTTCATCTCATCTTCCACAAAGTATGATTCTATCCATGTGATTACAATGTTCTGAAGTCGAACATGGTAGAAACCACTTGATTACCGTCCAATGATGTGAACCGTTAACAAGTGTGAGGGAGATCACCATTGATGTCAATGATTTCCAAGGTACCCTAGTACAATCTACTGAGCGTGAATAGCTATCTTGATGTCGAACACCCAGTCGATTCTATCGATCAAAGGTCAATGATGTGAACCTATGTTGAGAGAGAGAGTATCTGTCATTGAGGAATACAGATCTCAAATTTGTTCCGGATCTTAACTATCCAGACTAGAGGAACAACTTCTATCTGTAGAAGGTGCAATATTCCTGACTACAAATCTGGAAACTCCATTGGGGAAAACAATGAATGATAAACAAGTACCCAGGGTCTTCATCTTGCCTTCCACAAAGTAATATTCTATCCATGTGATTAGAATGTTCTGAATTTGAACATGGTAGAAACCACTTGATTACCGGCCAATGATCTGAATCGTTAACAAGTGAGAGGGAGATCACCATTGATGTCAATGATTCCTAAGGTACCCTTGTACAATCTATTGAGTGTGAATAGATGTCTTGATGTCGAACACCCAATCGATTCTATCGATCAAAGTTCAATGATGTGAACCTATGTCGAGAGTGAGATTATATGTCATTGAGGCATACATAGACTAGTGGATGTGCTTTGTCGTTGAAGCGGTTCTCACCTAAACGGCTCTGTCATAAGGGAAAAAAAGTGGTACCCTTGGTAAAATGGGAAAAAAGGAGGATTCTCGAGCTTTCTAGAACATGAGCCTCATGTCCTCCCTTATCCCTATCAATCTGGGTTGGTTTGAGTTGAGATCCCTCTTGGTAGGATCTTAGAGCCACCTCACCCATAATTCTCTCAAATATTCCTATCCATTGAGCTCTATAAATACAAGATCATATCCATAGTTGAAGGGGAGAACTGAATGGTATTGTTATGTTGTTGAATTGACTATATAGCCCAATCCATTGGAGAGCACAAGAGAGCAAGTTGGAGCTATTGGGGATGATGTGTTTGTCTTGTGGAGGAGTTTTTCAACACTAAGGAAATGGTTGTAAGCTTCTTCATTCATTTCTTAATGCAAAGCTGATTTATGTCCCACATATCTGTTGTATTGATCTCGCATGTATATGTTACTAGATTCCTTAGTCACTAGTATGGATGTGTAGATAATGTTCTAGTAGCTTTGATGTTATTATTTGTTTGACATGTTTGCATGTACACATGTTCATCATCAAAGCATTATTCTATGTGTTTACAACATTCAGGGAAGGTTTTCATCCTTTGTCATTCACTCATTTGTTATGGATCTGAACAAATGATAGATACTCTCGCTCTCGACATAGGTTCACATCATTGACCTTCGATTGATAGAATCGACTAGGTGTTCGACATAAAGACATCTATTCACACTCAGTAGATTGTACTAGGGTACCTTGGGAATCATTGACATCAATGGTGATCTCCCTCGCACTTGTTAATGGTTCACATCATTAGCCGGTAATCAAGTGGTTTCTACCATGTTCGACTTCAGAACATTGTAATCATATGGATAGAATCGTACTTTGTAGAAGACGAGATGAATACCCTGGGTACTTGTTTAGCACTCATTTCTTTACCCAGGTTGCGATGGAGTTTTGTATATCAAGCATGGATCCACATTTGTATGGTCGTGCCTATGCTCAAATTTGAGATCTGTATGCCTCAATGACAGATACTCTTGCTCTTGACATAGGTTCACATCATTGACCTTTGATCGATAGAATAGACTAGGTGTTCGACATCAATACATCTATTCATGCTCAGTAGATTTTACTAGGGTACCTTGGGAATCATTGACATCAATGGTGATCTCCTTTGCACTTGTTAACGGTTCACATCATTGGCTGGTAATCAAGTGGTTTCTACCATGTTTGACTTCAGAACATTGTAATCACATGGATAGAATCGTACTTTGTGGAAGATAAGACAAAGACCCTGGGTACCCATTTAGCACTCATTACTTTCCCCAGCGGAGTCGCCAGATTTGTAGTCAGGAATATTGCACCTTCTGCGGACAGAAGTTGTTCCTCTGGTCTGAATGGTTCAGATACAGAACAAATGAGTGAACAACAAAGGATGAAAACCTTCCTTGAATGTTGTAAACACCTGGAATAATGCTTTAATGATGAACTTGTGTACCTGCAAACATGTCCAACAAACAAGAACATCAAAGCTACCATAACATTATCTACACATCCATACTAGTGAGTAAGGAATCAAGTAACATGTACATGCAGGATCAGTACAACAGATATGTGGAACGGAAATCAGCTTTGCATTAAGAAATGAATGAAGAAACTTACAATCATTGCCTTAGTGTTGACAACATCCTCCAGAAGACAGACACCTCATCCCCGATAGCTCCTACTTGCTCTCTTGTGCTCTCCAATGGATTGGGATAGATAGTCAATTCAACAGCATAACAATACCATTCAGTTCTCCCCCTAAAATATGGATATGAACTTGTATTTATAGGGATCAATGGATAGGGATAGTTGAGAGAATTATGGGTGAGGTGTCTCTAAGATCCTACCAAGAGGGATCTCAACTCCAACCAACCCAGATTGATAGGGATAAGGGAGGACACAAGGCTCATGTTCTAGAAAGCTTGAGAATCCTATTTTTTTTCCCATTTTACCAAGGGTACTGCTTTTGTTCCCTTATGACAGAGCGGTTTAGGTGAGAACCACTTCAATAACAAAGCACATATGCGGTGGCACCGCTTCTCTATAATAAGATATAGGTGGTGTTAAACAAGGTACCACTCATCAGCCAAAGAGAAAGCGTGGTGATAGGTTTTTTCATGTAGCATTGATATCCAGAGAAATTTTTCCACTCTAAGTTTGGGAT
The DNA here is from genome assembly GCA_001517045.1 of Pseudotsuga menziesii. Lineage (NCBI taxonomy): Eukaryota > Viridiplantae > Streptophyta > Pinopsida > Pinales > Pinaceae > Pseudotsuga > Pseudotsuga menziesii. The sequence goes on along the minus strand of LPNX010309314.1, from coordinate 59,697 downwards.
TTAGGGAAAAAATAGGTGTTAAGGATCTCATCACATGTTGGTGATAGTATTTGGGTATAACACCTCCTAGTTCAAGGTCTTCTCTCAACGCATCATCAAGAAAAGAGGGCTAGGATAACGCACCACAGTAGGGTGCATCTTTTGGTGGAAGTAGTTTCAGATTTAAAGAAGTTTCAATTTTGACCCCGTCAGTGGTGTTGGGAGAAACTAGGGCATCAAGGTTTGGAGGCTTCCCACCTCACTCCTTGGGAAAGGATCTTGCTAAGAAAATCACCTCAAGGAGGCACACCTTTTTGTGCAAACAGAATTCTGAAACTCCAAGTTTGGAAAATTAGGGTTTCTCTAACAAACCCTAGGTCAACCATCTCTAGAACCAGGTCAAACACCTCAAATCAATAAAATTAAAATCTTTGTTATTTCCATTTAAGGTTCTCATTTGAAAAGATGACTCACCATACTCAACTTAAGGACAAGCGTGGAGGGTTTGATAACTTCCAATCATGGAAGTACAAAATCTCCCTGATCCTTGACGAGAACGATTTGGATCAGTACATCACTGGAGAAGTTCCAAAACTATAGGGAGATGAGGCTAGGGATACTCATAAGAAGAAATTGGATAAGGCCAAGAGAATCATTGTGGATTCTATTAAGGATCACCTCATCCCTTGAGTGTCTTCCTTCAAGAAGCTGAAGGAAGTATATGATGTTTTGACAAAGATGTTTGAGGGAAAGAACATCAACCAGAAGATGACTTTGAGGAACCAATTGAAGAATTTGAAGATATAGAACGCAGAAGCTATATAGTCCTACTTCACAAGGGTTTCTCAAATCAAAGAAAAACTTGAAGTAGTTGAATAGAATGTTGAAGAAGGAGAAATTGTGATGACTACTTGGAATGGTATCCCTAGATCATGGGACTCATTCATTCAAGGAATCTGTGTAATAAGGAAGATGACCCATTTCAATCGACTCCAAGAAGAATGCACACAAGAAGAAGCTTGACTCGTAACAAGAGAAGAGAATATGGGAGATACTGAAGATCAATCTCTCATAGTTCACATTAGGAAGAACTACAAGAAGAAGGAGAAGAAGGAGAACTATCATCACAACAACAATAAGGAAAAAAAAATATCAAGAGAGATCCTTCCAATGTTAGATGATATACTTTTGATGAAAAGGGACAATTTGCAAGAGACTATCCCATCAGGAAACAAAGACACTATGCTCATGTTGCTGAAGACAATGAACCAACAAAAAAAATATTCACAACAGAGAAGGATGATTCAGATGAAGAGTATGTGCTAACCACAACACTTACGGGAACTATCTCACATGAAGAGTAGTGATTGGCTAGAAGGAATCATTCATTAATATGTCTGAGCATGAATCACCTCACAAGGTGAAACTTGGGGATGATTATAAATACCTTGTAAAAGGGAGTGCAGTAGCTTCATACAAACTAAACTCCGGTAAATCCTTAAAGATGAAGGGTGTGTTGTATGTTACAGGATTGAAGAAGAATATTCTCTTCATCTCTACACTAAATGCAAAGGGAATGAGAGGTGCATTTGTATGCCCAAGTTCTGATGTGGCCTAAAGGAAAGATAGTAGATGATGCAACAATGATTGCAGAAGAAGACAGTGGATTGTACAAACTAAAAGGACAGCATGAACAAGCATTGGTTCATGAGTCAATAGAACCAAGTGAACTATGGCACTGAAGGCTTGCACATGTGCACTATATTGCACTACCAATGCCAAGCAAAGACGTCTCTAGAATTCCAGAGATCCAGGAAAAGCATGAAGGAATTTGCAAAGGATGTGCACAAGAAAAGAATGCAAAGAAGGTGTTTTTGAGCAGTGAAAGCAAGGCTAAATGAATATTGGAGATAGTACACACCAGGACTCATATTTACACTCAGAAAACCTACAGGAATGATTACATTCAAGAAACCTTCTATACCAAGATATTTTTCACTCGAACAACCTATCTCATTTCCAATGTGAGATATAATGCATCTATGTCTTCTGTGCTCTCGCTATTTCTAGCATAGAAACATATTAGAACTTATTACATCCAAGGATAACTTGTGAGCATCGCCAAGACTGATTACATCCAAGGACAACCTACACAACTGATCACGTTTAAGAAACCTATGATATTCACCAAGATTTTAATCTCATACAACTTGTCTCTCAAACTATGCTAGAACTCGTCACTCCCTCTTTTGAGGGGTCTCATTGTGCATCACACCAAGTCTTTCTATGAAGTACTCGAACTTCACTATAGTTAGAGGGTTGGTCAACAAATTGGATATCTGCTTGTCCATTTCCACGTATTGGAGGATACTGTCTAAACAAAAAATATCTTGGACATAGGTTGTTCAAATGTAATAAGTCCTTGAGGTTGACCTGGAACGTAAAATCCCTAGTGTAGTAGGTTTTTTTATCCTAATCAGTCCTTACATATCTATTGATATGTGTGTGTGTTCCCATGTTGGAGATGATAAGGTCACGAAGCACTTGAAGAGCACCTAAGTGGTTCTCCTTTACTGGTAGAATGCATGTTGAACGTGGAGATACATAATGCACCGAGTGTGTTCCTAGGAGATTTTCACATTGTGTATGCTACAGGTTTTCTTGATGACATGAAAGATCCCAGCATACAACTATGGTGATAGAACACAGGTGGTCTGCATCTGGGTTGTGCTCTACGTGCTCTGTTTGTTTTATTTTTTTTTGTGCAAGACAAAAGAGATGATATGGATGCAAAAAGATAAAGATAGGAGACATAGGTTATTGTCATGGAAATGTAAAGAAGGTCTTGGAATGTTCGTACGTGTTGGCTTGCTCACAGATGTGATGAAGACCTGGATGAGGAGTAGGCCTACACCGAGCATGAAAAAGGGATGGCTCTGTCGAAAATTTCAATGACAGATAGTACCTTTTGATGATCGATAAGAAGATGATGATGGAATAAACCATGATGATGACTCCACAATGAATACTTGACCAAATGTGTTGATGTCACAAGGAAAACTTTAGGGGTGAAAGTTTTCCAATTGGCTAACTTTTGGGTTTTTTTTCAAAAAATAAATTCGCTATTTGATCATTTTTATGCTCTAATATCGCCTATATTTAACATAAAATATGTTTTTTATCATAATATTCACCAAAATTTACAAGTTTCGGTAGAAATTGTATGTTTCATACTTAATGTTCTCCTACTTATCTATATATATGTTTTTTTCAGTCCAAAATAATCACCTAGAATACTATACTTAAGTATACTATTATAATCCTTAAAAAATACCCTAGATTACTGTGGAAGAGAGAGAATACCTTCCTAGTTAAGAGGGAGTGTTGATGTATTTATAACTTTGAGAGATATTCTCATGTATATTATCATTGTATGTTGTTGTACCCCCATCGAAGATGTGTTTACCTCCTTTCAGGATGCCATTATTGTGTATAGACCTTGAGGTATAACCTATTTTGTGATTCGGGGCAACAATCCGCAGTGAAACATCATGTAATGTATTTTTGGAGTCTCTCTAGGAGAAGTCAGCCCTGTTCAGGTAAGAGGTCATCCCCATCTATGTAATAGGTTAGTCACTTGATTAGTATAAATAGGGAGGCACCCTCCCTCATTTATACACACCTCACACTCACTCAAGTTCGCATGAGAGAGAGAGAGATAAGGAGGAGAGATAAATAGATACTAGAGACTTCTTGTGACTGGTATTTATCATCTTATGACATAGTCTTTGTGAATATACCATTCTGAGTAAGTTTGCAGGGTTTTCTCCTTTATGGTTTCCCCGATGAAAATATTTGTGTCTTGTGTATATGTTCTATCTTATGCATATTGATGTACATGTTATTCTTTCAGATAAAGATCCTAAATGAGCTACCAATATCTAAGAAAAAATAACAGTAACAAAGATTGGTTCGAATTCTTCCATATTGCCTCTATGTGTGTGTATGTTTCGTTGTGTAGTGTATTTCATGCTTTTCTTATTATTAATATGCTTCTGCCATAATAGTACTCAGTTCACACAATTGAACTGTTGTCCATGTCGTGCACCTTGGCGGAGGCGGATCATTGGTATCAGATTTTGTTTGTGCTTAAGTCATGTGTAGACACTTCTATTGATGTTACCTGACTTATTCATGTTCAAACATGCTCGCAAACTAAACAATCCAAGCAAAAACTACCTTCGACTTTGGATTATCTATCTACTCGCACCATTAGAGCAAAGATGGCTAGACAAAAAGATAATAGACATGCAACTCATGAGATAGAGCAACTCATAAAGAAAGCACTGGCTCGACAGCGAACTGAAATATTCACCTAGTTCAACAATATTCTCACATGATTTTCCTCTTCCTCGCTTTGTGGCATTGAGGTTAGCCACATCCTTTGCGGTAGTTGGTTGAAGTGATTTGAGAAACCAATGAAAAATGAAGGGAGGTTAAACGTCAATTTTCCACAAGGTTCGACGATGATTCCATCCATGGATATGGTCATCTATATGTTTCATTGTGTTTCATTGAAGCTTTATGATAATTTCAAGGCCAAGATCATGTCTTATTAGCAACTAAAAATAGGATAGGAATAACGTGGCAATGGTCTCAAATGTGGTATGAGAGACTCTTGTCAAATTTACATACCATTTTGCAATTGTACTAGTTAGGTTTCTTTGGAAGAGACACGGAAAAACCAAATATTTTACTATGTTGTTAGAGGAACAACATAGGTGGAAATACATAATGTTGTTGGCAGGATCATCTTCCTGCTTCCCTTTGAATTTAGGTACATCCAAGGGTATATTTTATGGCATATCTGGCCAATTGGCATCATGATATATGGGATCATTACCCAGTTTGGCTAGATTAGGGAGGTTCAAACTTGCCATGAATGGTAAATTTGGGTTGGGGGCTGCCATGTTATTCTGAATGTTGTTTTCTCGAGGGGGATACCTTGGAATAGGTGGTGGTAATATTTGTCTTGTAGGGGAATATAAAGATGTAGTGTGTATTCCTCTCAATGGGGGAGATGAAGGTGGAATATTCCCTCACAGGGAAGAAATTAATGATAAACCTATTCCACAAGAAGAGAATGGGAAAGGGTCAACATTATCTTTAAGGGGAGAGAGTGAATCAAGCAAGGTGTATCCTTGTCTATAAGACCCAATAAATGTGTCTTGGGAGAGTCTCTAACCTGGTGATCTCCCTAATGTGCCATGGGTATATAAAGGAAAAACACCCCGAGAGAGAGAAGAAAGGCCTTGCAATCTGTGGGATTATCATAGGGGGGGTTTGTTCCTCAATGGTAAAAGTCTAGTTGTCAAGTGAGAGTGATGGGTTGTGAATAAACACAAAGTAGAAAAATGAAAAACATACCAACCACAACAGATGCAATATGGCACAAGCTGTGAGGGATATGTGTAAACAGGGCTTAGTGCAATGGTGTCAAAATTTTGGTTCTTTTTAATATACAAGGTTAATGAGATTATATTTAGACAAGAGATAGAAAGTGTAAATACCCTAAAAATACCTAACGTCCTTCCTCTCAATTTTAATTGGACCTCCCAAAATCATAATTGATGGTGATAATGGAATCCATGCAAAAATCAACTAGTGGAGGTAAAAAAGAGCCAGTTCTATCAACGATGGGACCAATGTTCCAATTGAGAAGACTTGGCAACACCCCCCAATAACAATAGTTGAATTTAGGAATAACTTTCACTCCCAAGTGTTCCTTGGTGGTATCGTAAGTTTGGATACTATGGTTACCTTACGTCAAGTGTGGATCAACATTTAGGCTTGGGTGGTATATTGTAGTATCCCTAAAACAAGGTGAGTGCCTCATAGGGGAGAAAAGGGAATCTATTTGTCAGATTTAACCTCCTTGGGTGTCGGTACACGTATCTAATCCAGGATCTCTTTGAACAATTACTTCTAGAAGGATTTAAAAGTACCCTAAAATACAACAATGATAAGTTTAAAAAATATGCCATATGAAACTAAATTGTTGGGTGTTGTTTGGATGCCTAGCCCAATCAGTCTTCCAAGCTAAAATTTTGTTTTGTGGCCTCTTGTAGAGGATTTTAGTTGGTGAGCATTTTATAATGGTTGCTTCTTAAGGATTTTGTTATGAATTAAAATAGTGTAAGGGAGGTATTTCACACTCTCAAGTTCCTTTTTGATTCACTGAAATCATGAAGAGCATAGTCAGTTGGAAAGAGTCTTTAGGTCACTTAGTGTGTGCTAGTGGGAATAAACATGTGACGAAAGAAAATAGTATTGTTGCAATTAAGTGAAGTGCTCAAAACAAAATGATGGAAATTGTAATTGATCTCTAAACAAACTAGTGATGCTAGAAAAAATAAATGTTATGTGTTCATAGGAGCTATTTCACCCTTCACTCCCTTTTATAATTCACATAAATCATGAAGAACATACTTGGGAAGGGAAGGGGATTTATGTCATTTCTTGTGTGCACAAAGTGCAAGCTAATCTACTTTAAACTAAATATGTTTAAAGTGAAATAAAAAACCATATGATGTCCCGAATACTAGTGACAACAATGAGGTCCTTGGGAAGCCTCAAAGTTGGTTACCTAAGTTGATTTAGAGGGAATGCCCCATTTACTTCCTAATCTTAGTCTATGTGGGCTAATTACTAAAGGAACAAGTAACCATTGTAAGCTAGTTACTTCCTAGCTCATTAGTGAGCAGCCAGTGGGATGTAGATTGTTGTGCAAACTGATAAAAAGAAAATACATGACAATTGGCACAAAAATGAAATTTACAATCGTGTTGTAGCATGGAAGAAACACTCACTAGTGTGTTGTCGCATAGGCTCAATGATGAAAAACATTGTTGTTTCATAACAAGGAATCTGTGTGGGAGAAAAGCCATTAAAACACACTATTCACACATCTCTTAAAGATTAAAGTGCATTGTCAGTGTCCAAGAAACATCGGGAACTGCACTACTGTAAAAATGGTTGAAACAGTTGAATGAAGGACACATTTCTTGACTGATATGGATGGTCCTATTCACCTACATGACATCAAATACCTAAAATTAACCACATTAAAAACAATAATTAAACAAAGAAAAATGAAAAAAATGAAGTGGAGTTGCCATTAATACTATTGCGGGAAAGAATGCATAAGAGTTCCTTCCCGCTTTGGGATGGGGCTAGGCCTTGTATATATAATAAAACAAGGACTGCGTATTTGGAGCCTCTATTGGGTTATTTGGATGACCATAAGTGATCCTGCAATAGATTGTTAGAGGGAAACAAAATAAAACGATGAAAATTATAATGAAACTTGAAAAAAACAATAAAGGGGGTAGAGGATGCAAACTCCAATAATTAATGTGTGTCAAACCACTTGTATCTTTCCCAATGGTCAAGATAATACAACACCTTGGAAAGGTAAGCTCCCAAAGGAGGCAACCACCCTTCCTAAGGGAGGCCTTTCTTGTCCAACAAAATATGTGAGAAGATCACTTGCCCCTTGAGGGAAGGAGGCAAGGGAGATTTGGAAATGCTTTGTAACAGGGAAGATGTCAGCTAAGGGGAAGCTCAATCACAATTCTATTATCATAAATTCACTAAAAAAACTTCTTACAATGAGCATGCCCATGGCCTTCTTTTATAGGCAAAGAGGTGTCCAAGAAATGACAAGATCATGTTGTGAACCCATGAATTCATGTTTTGGCTCCAAAGTACACCAAGAGTCCATTTAAGGAAACCAAATGCATGAGAGGCCAAATTTGAATTCAAATGGGTAAGAGTACCTTTCATGAGTCTTCAATATGCCACTGGTGGGTGAGATCCCATCTGTGTCAAATCCATAGATCTCGACGGAATTTCAATGCTATCATGTGGTTGTTGTTCCAAAAGTGCACGTTGTAACATGCGTAACCAAAGCTTAATCCATGTTGTTGTGGCTTTTGACTGTTTCGGGCCCACCTTGGTCTCATTCTACTCTTTGGACCCTATGAAGATGTCTTCGGATGTGTGCATGTTTTATGTTGATGATGTTTTACCATGTGAATAGTGAAATTGTCATAGGTGTGCAAGTTTTTCGTGATAACAAAAACCAAGTGTTCATTTACAAATATGTGTTGGATAGGGATTGGTGGTTCACACTAAGAGATGATCTAAAATATAAATATATTTTTGAGAATGGAAATTTTATCATTCCGAGAGAGGAATATAATATAGGTGATGGAAATGAATACTAATATGTACATGTTTATTTTGACATTTACATTATGGCCATATTTTATACTGATGAAAGTGTTTTTCAATCATATCTTTATTATACAATATAAATTTTGTTAGTATTATGTTAAATGTTTCTTAGTTGATGATGGATTGGGTGAAAATGTTGACCTTTTCTTACAATATATAAGTGTTAAGTCCATTGTAATTTCTATTCAAATATGTCCCAACACAAACTAAATTACACTAGTTATGTTGAGGACTTCTCCTAAGCCTTATCAAATAAAAATATCCTATTCACTTCTGCAAAGTCCTTAATATTAACTCACTTGTGAAATTCAACCTTAAATCCATTCTATTCCTAATACAAGTACTCAATATCATTTCCTCTCTATTATTTTAGATGAAATAGTTGATAGTTTATTTTTGTTATACCCAAATCCTGTCACCAACATGTGATGAGATCCTTAACACCTATGTTTGCCCTAAATCCCAAACTTGGAGTGGAAACTTGCTCTGGATGTTAATTCTACATAAAAAAAACCTAGCACCATGCTTTCCCTTTAGTTGATGAGCGGTACCTTGTTTAGAACCGCCTGAGTCTTGTTATAGAAAAGCGGTGCCACCACGTATATGCTTTGTTCTTAAAGTGGTTCTTACCCTTCACCGCTCTGTCATAAAGGAACATAAGCATTACCCTTGGTAAAAATGGAAAAAAACAGGATTCTCAAGAATTCTGGAACATGAGCCTCATGTCGTCCCTTATCCCTGTCAATCTGGGTTGGTTGGAGTTGAGATCCCTCTTGGTAGGATCTTATGTCCACCTCACCCACAATTCTCTCAACTACCCCTATCCATTGAGCCCTATAAATACAAGCTCATGTCCCATAGTTGAGGGAGAGAACTGAATGGTGATGTTATGCTGTTGAATTGAATATCTAGCCCAATCCATTGGAGAGCACAAGAGAGAAAGTTGGAGCTATTGGGGATGAGGTGTTTGTCAACACTAAGGCAATGGTTGTAAGCTTCTTCATTCATTTCTTAATGCAAAGATGATTTCTGTCTCACATATCTGTTGTATTGATCTCGCATGTATATGTTACTGGATTGCTTGGTCACTAGTATGGATATATAAATAACGTTCTGGTAGATTTGATGTTCTTGTTTGTTTGAAATGTTCTGCAGGTACATAGGTTCATCATCAAAGCATTATTCTAGGTGTTTACAACATTCAGGGAAGGTCTTCATCCTTTGTTGTTCACTCATTTGTTCTGGATCTGAACCATTCAGACCAAAGGAACAACTTCTGTCCATAGAAGGTGCAATATTCATGAAAACAAATCTGGCGACTCCACTAGGGAACAAAGAAAATGTAAGTTGATATGATATTCCTCAGTCCTTGAACACTTTTCTGAATCCAAGCTCCAGTCTGTAACTCTCTTCAGTTAGATCTTCCATTTGACTTAGTGAAGTTTGGTTTAAAACTTTCAAATCTGAACTACTTTGACTTTATATGCTCTGTTTTATTGTCAATTCATCAGTCTTTACCTTGATCTGAGCAATTTTTTACTTGAATTCTCATTCTCTTTGTGTTTTGGATTTATTTAGGGAACCACACATGTGCTGTAGGAAATAAGCAGTGCCACCACCTGAACCCCATTAGCCATAAGCGGTGCCACCGCCTGAGTGCAGTGATCCAGAAGTGGTGCTCGTCCATAACCACTCTATCAAAGACCCCTCTAGCATGGTGCCAGGTAGGCCTTGTTCTAGAACTTTATTTTTTGTAATTTTTTGCAAAAGTAAGGTTTTGTTTGCTTTCATCCCTACACTGTCAGGATTGTTTGTTTGAATCTGGATGCTCATGGTTGAAAATTTTATGGTGAAAATTTCTTTGAATGTAAGAATTCAAAAGCTAGGTTAGGCTTGTTGATTATCCATTTGTTTTCATTCTTGTTGGTTGTGATTCTAAAAGGAATTGTTGAAAGCTTAGGTTTCATTTAGATCTCTTTTTGTTTCAATTATAAATACTGAAAGAAAAACCACTTGATTATCATCTTAATTCCATTTTTTCCATAGAGGACTTCTTTTTTCTTTTAAAAAGAATTTTTTTTATTGAGATTAGGTCATTATTTTTATTGAGCATAGGGCACTGGATCTCTAATTAGCCTTACAAGCTTTCAGGTTCCCTTTGTTCTTTTCTCTGTATTGCATTAGTACTATCTCATCAAAATAAAAAATAGTGTAGTTTTAAGTTATATCTATCTATGTTTCAAAGAAAAATCGAAAAAATAGATTGCATATGCATGTAGAGTGCTTGTTGTTTTTATTTTAGGAAAAGAGACTCTTACCCACCTGATTGCTTTTAAAACGAAAAATGAGTTTGGTATGTGTTGCTTGTATTTAGACTTGATTTGTTCAAAGTAGTTGTTTGGGAATTTTTGGTTTTGAAAATGAAAAGAAAATACTCTCTCTCCCTCCCGTAAGTAGGCATACCTTGAACGATAAAGTGAAATATTTGCATCTACATATCTGCATGGTTTTACTTTTTCTGTCAAAATTCCATGCATTCACCTAACCATTCACTTTAAAATTAACGGTAGTTATAGGCTTAAAATTTACATGGCAATTTGAGTGATAGGCTAGAGACATGTTCGGGCGTCGTTAAGCATAGGAGCTGTCGTTACTCATCCGCACTACATCCTGGGACTCGCGCAATTCTTCCATGTACCGTCAGTATATCAAATTTCCTTTCACACACCCTTGAGGTATATAGAAAGGTAATTCATGTACTCGATTGTATATAGGAAGGCCCCTCGTGAACGGTTGTGCATTAGATAGCACTACTGCCGATTTGAGCTCCCATGTACCTTGCATATATCAGGAGACCCCACTAGGATACCTTATCTATCTGAGAAAATCCCTTTGGCCATATTGCTTGGATCCATACACCAAAAACAACATTCGGGGAGATTACTACGCATGTACCCTTGTGGTATATCATGAGTGGCACCTTCTTGACAATCCTAGTGAGAGACTGGACTATTTGAACTCCTCCTATCATTTAAGTTTGTTTGTTTGGCCTGTAGCTTGAGTAGGGGAATTTTTGGTGTGTTTTTTCTAGTTTTGAAACCCTAGGTTAGATAGGAAATGTACAAACTGGCTGAATTAATATAGTCCAGAAGAGTACGGGGCTTGCCACCTGATTTTACTCCTGTTTCGGGAGAAGATCCTATGGAAGCTATCGACCAAGGAGCTGCTACCAACTCCCAAGCGGGAGAAAATGTGGTTGCAGAAAGTAGAGATCCATATCCTTTGCACGATCCTCCCTTGGCTCAATAACCTTCTAGGGGTAATATTTCGTTCCATTCTCCCATAGAAGGCCATGTTGATGATAATACTCATCCAGATTATGGTCCCAACGCTCATTTTTGGGATACCTCTATGGGACAAGCTATTGCTTCGTTTGGAACTCGTCCAACCTCTTTTGAAGAAATTTCACCAAATGAAGAAGAACATAGACAATACCAGGTAGCTATTATCCATTCAAGAGAAATTAAAAAGAAAATAGATAACATATTGGGTACACCACCACCTTGCTCAACAGTTTTTCCTCGTAATACGAACCCTTGGCCTGTGGGATATAACTCACTTGCTGATTCTATGAAACCCATTGAACCTATTCTAGAGCGCGCTGTGACTCTGCATAATCCAGGTCAAACTACCAACCCCACCACCTCCCATATTATGTCTGTTCCAAATCCTCCCGGTTCTTCCACACCTGGGGAACAACATTCAATTCATGTTTCATCAATACCTTCTAGTGCTGAGGGGCAACCCTCAGCACGACCTACGTTACCTATCACTGGAATTGTAGCTAGCCATGGAGAGACCTCTAGTATAGAGAAATCTGTAGTCTACATCCCTCCTACCCATATGAATGTGGTTAACCCCCCATCCAGTTTAGGTCAGCCCTTGGGGGCACAACCTGTAAACAATCAAACCTCTTGGGGGTATGGTTACACAGCAAATCAAGTACATGTAGGAAATCTCAATTACCAACCCACCCCTTCAGGAATTCCTTATGCTGAAATTCCATATCCTAGTAATACTTTCACTCCATAGGGGCAACCTAACTGGTCCTACATGCCAGCTATGGGAGGGATACCTATACATACTACGGGGGGTACCGGAGGACCACCTTACGGAGGTCCTCCCTCTGAGGGGCCTAATGGTCCTGGAGGGCCTGGTGGCTTTCCTCCTTATGGTCCTAATGGTATTGGTGGTCCTGGGGGGGCTAGTGGCCCTCCTCCTAATGGTCCCAAAGGGTCTGGTGGCCTTCCTCCTAGTGGTTTTAGAGGCTCTGAAGGTTTACCTCCCAGGGGTCTTGGAGGGTCTAGTGGTCCTCCTTCTAGTGGTCCAGGTGGTCCTGGTGGTCCCAGTAGTCCTTGTGGTCCTAGAGGCCTCGGTGGTCCTCCTCATAGAGGCTCCGGTGGTCCTGACGGTCCCGATCCTGGAAATCAACCCCCTACGGGTGGATCTTCTAGCGGTTCTTCATCACAACAACAGTTTCAACAACCTATATATCAGTATACTTATGGTCCTACTGGTACTTACATGCCCTATCAATACTACCAATACATACAACCTAATCGCCAGTTACCTTTCCTAGCAAATTTGGACCTGCCTGATTTGTCCAAGTTGATTAATGATCCCATTTGACATAACCCCTCGTGGCCTCCTATTCCGGTAAAGTTACCATCGAAAATCCAAAAATTCAATGGGAAGTAGGGATATGATCCAAAAAACCATGTCATGACATTCCATTTGTGATGTTCTTTGAACTCCCTAATGGATGATTCAGTTCGTTTAAGGCTCTTCCAGCGAACTTTGACTGGTACCACCAAAAAATGGTACATTGAACTTCTACAACATTCATTTGTGGATATTGGTTCTTTGAAAAATGTCTTTCTTACACACTTTCAGCTTCCTATCCGTTATGAAATGGGTACAGAGCTCTTAAATACTCTACATCAAAACACCTCCACCCACATAGCAGATCATATCCATGAGTGGATAAGGAAAAGAATACTTATTAAGGCTCCTATTCTGGATCAATTGTTAGCTTATTGGTTTACTAAATCTTTGTTTCCTCCAATTGCCCGAGATGTGGCTATGGGGGGTGTCGTTACCGAAGAGCAAGCCATTATTCAAGCCCAATGTATGGATTTGGTATATTCCTAGTCCAGAACATTGTATGACGTGATCCCTCAAGCTCCTCTCCCAAGCACTGACCCTGCCAAGCCACCAGCAGAAACCCTTGTTGATGGGATTGTTGGTTCAATCTAGACCCCACCGACAACAAAATCTTCCAAGAAACCCCAAAATTCCACTCCTACGCCTTCAACTCCCAAGGTTTCCACTGAGGTAAATTCCATTCAGAGTACACAAAACCCTAGCAACAATAAAAAGAAAGTTAAAGCCAAAAACAAAAAACCTGGAAACCAGCAGGAGAATCCAAAACCAACCATCAACGAGAATGATAAAGGGAAAAGAAAAGTGAAATATCCATGTCTGCTATGCGAAGGTGAACACTTCATGAAAGAGTGTCCTTGTCATGAAGAAATCACTCAATTTCTAAAATCTAATCCCGAGCCAGCAGTTCTCATGGATCCTTTTCCCTCTCAACAACAGCTGATAGACCACATGTCTAATTAGGGAAATTCTAGTTCTTTAGAGGAAATTCGCATGATGTCCTCAGACACTATTAATTTTCAAACTCGAAGTTAGAGTTATGACAAACCCATAGACAAGAAAGAAGACAATTCTTCTTCAGGAAAAGCTCCCTCTACTGGTTCTACCGAGTCTTGTCTACTGGTCCCCTAACCATCGAGAAACCTAATCTCGACATGGTTTTGCGCCCACCCAAGAGTACTCTTAGGAAGGTTTTTTTAAATCCTAATTCCCAAGCTACCCAATTTTATAATGTAGTTGAAGATCTTGCTCATGCACCATGTGCAATGTCTACCTTGGAAGTACTCCAAGGTTTTCCTACACAACGCAAAAACTTATTAACCGCATTAGGAGATTTAGACCCGGACAACACTAATTTGATTCACTTTAATGTTGAGAACTATAAGCCTAAACTACCTCACAAACTTGCTTTCCAAATCATAAAAAAAGTAGTTGGAAAGAAGGTCTTTAGAACTGTCTTACATGAAGGAGCTTCAACTTCGGTTTTGTCCCTATCTTGTTGGAAAGCTATTGGCTCTCCCAAGATTTTAACATCACCAAGGACTCTGAAAGCCTTTGATGGATGAGGTTTCCAGCCCCATGGTCTCATACCAGCCCTTTCAGTCGAGCTTTGGGGAAAAATCATTTCCATTCAAGTGGAAGTAGTAAATGCCCTGTTAGACTACAACCTCCTATTAGGAAGAAATTGGTTTTACGCCATGACTGCTGTCACCTCGACGGTATTTCAAACTGTACAATTTTTGCATCAAGGGAGGATTGTAACCATTGACCAACTTGATTTTTGTATGTCAGATGTTACCACCCCTGCAGCTAATAACATCCCTATGTTAGGCCAGTCCCCTCCTCCTTACCAACCGATTGGGGTAGGCATGCTAAAGGATTCTTCCCTTATGGAGATTTTTCCGTCAAACCCTCCTAACACAAACACGGCGACGGTAAATATGATTTCTTCATTTGATTATGATCCAAAGGGAAAACAAATTTTTGGGTCCACCTCATTGAGTCTGCATGAAGCAATGTACAATGTGATCCAAACCCTTTCCGATGACCACACTAATGACCTTCATCTAGTGGCTTCAGACCCTTACCACCTGCCCTACTGGTTAGAACCATCTCTTCCTACTCTGGATTATCTCTCCCAGACTTTTCCTACTGATGAATCCATTATGGAGATCATGAGTATGAATGAACCTATATGGGAGGATCATCATCATAGATCCTTGTTTCTCCCCAATACCAGTTCGGTAGACCATGATTTTGCATCCTTTTTTACTACTGATATTGTCAAAACACCTCAAACTCCTATATTGTTGCAGAACATAGATTCTGAAGGAAACCTATGCACCATTACTTAAACAAATCTAATTGACATATCAACCAATCCTGGCACCCTTGAGCATGTTCATGTTGGGCACAGCTGCTCCGCGGAAGAATCTAAAGCATATAGAGAACTTTTCAAAGAATTCCAAGATGTCTTTTCCCGATCCTACAAAAAAATGTCAAGGATAGACCCATCCATTGTGGTTCATGAAATAAAAAACTATCCCACTGCAAAACCTGTCAGGAAAAAAATGATACAAGTCCATCCACAAAAAGCCACAACTATCAAAGATGAAATAGAAAAACTTCTAAAAGCAGGGTTTATTTATCCTATACCCTTGACAGAATGGGTATCGAACTTCATCCCTTTCAATAAAAAGAAGGGCGCCATTAGATTCTGCATCGATTTCAAAGATTTGAATAAAGATTGTCCCAAAGACAACTTTCCCACTCCACATATCGACCAGATTATCGACAACTATGCCGAAAGTGTCATCTTCTTGTTCATGGATGGATTTTCGGGTTATAATCAGATTGAGATCTTACCCACCGATCAGCACAAGACAACATTTATTTTCCCATGGGGAACCTTTTCATACAGGAAGTTACCATTCAGCCTGAAAAATGTTGGAGCCACTTTCCAGCATGCTATGTCCTATGTGTTTCACGATATAAAAAATATTGTAGAACCGTACCTTGACAACCTCCCAGCTCATTCACAGCGACGAGAGGACCACCCTGGTCATCTTAGAGACATTTTCCTGAGATGCTGTCATTATAACATATGGCTCAATCCTCATAAATGTGTTTTTTGCATTGAGACAGGACGCCTGTTAGGTTTTGTGGTTTCTAAGGATGGCATCCGGATATATCCATTGAAAATTGCCACTATTCTAACCCTACCAGCACCAACCAACCTTATAGAACTCCAAAGTTTGCAAGGGAAGGAAAACTTCCTCTGTCGTTTCGTGTGCAAATTTGCAGAGAAAACATGCGATTATATGCTTCTCCTTAAGAAGGACACTTTGTTATTTTGGGATGACCAAGCCCAACGGGCCTTTGATAATCTCAAACACGCTTTGACTCACTCACCCGTGATACACCCCCATATTATTCAAAGGATTTTCTCTTATACATTGCTTCCTCCACTACTGCCATCGCTATGGTTTTGGTGCAGGAGAATATTGACGGTCAGGAGCACATGATCTACTATGCTAGTAAGAATCTCATGGATTCTGAAACTTGATACTCACACATGGAGAAATTATCATTGGCCATGGTCATTTCTGTTCAAATATTTTGTCACTACATTTTTCTCCGAACAACCACCGTATTGGCATACCAAAAACCAATGTATTACATCCTAACTCGTCAGGTGCTTGGGGGCAAGTAATCCTGATGGATAGTCATCCTATAAGAGTTTGATCTAGAATTTTCCAAAGCTACGTCAAAGAAATATTTGGTCTTTTCTAATCTCATGTGTGATTTTCCCTATGCTTCGATGGAATCTAAGCTCAGTGATTCATTCCCGGATGAATTCCTATTCTTGATAAGCACTACTAACCCATGGTATGGATATTTGCTCATTTATGTCAAGACACAAATATTTCAACCCACCCTATCCCATGACGGTCGCTGTCGTATCCATCACCACGGAAAATACTACCTCATCTTGAATGACACTTTGTACAGACGTGGTATCGATTCCGTTCTCCAGTGATGCCTTACCCATGAGGAAGCTGAACAAGTTTTGAATGACTTCCACTATNTCATCTATCTAGGATGGCTACAACCTAGAAAATCCTTTGCGCTGGCTATTTCTGGCCATCAATATTTAAAGATTGTCACGAGGCTGTTAATAAATTCCCACCCTACCAACATTTCTATCCAGAAAAGCACACCCACCCTACTCCGTTACACCTCATCATTGTCGTTGGCCCTTTCACCAAATGGGGGATTGATTACATGCATTGTAAGCCTACCTCAGCCAAGGGGCATGGTTACATTATCGTAGTCATTGATTATTTTACAAAATGGGTTGAGGCTATGCCTACATATGCAGAGGATGGTAAGACTGCCACTCTCTTCCTGTTCAATCATATGATAGCAAGATTCAGAATCCTGCAGTCCATAGTTATGGATCACGGATCACATTTCTGAAATCAAATGATGGAGGAATTAAGTGTCAAGCCAGGTTTTTGTCATGAAAACTCAACTCCCTATTATCCGCAAGCTAATGGTCAAGTCGAGGCCATTAACACAATTTTGAAAACAATTCTGCATCGGATGGTTGGAGACCATAAATAGAACTGGCACCATATTCTTTTCTCTGCTCTTTTTGGGCATAAAGGACTTCGGTAAAAATAGCTACTGGTTTTACACCCTTCCAGCTTGTCTATGGACTAGAAGCTATCTTTCCTATTCAATGTCAAATTCCACCCTTGAAACTTACCGTCGAAATTCTCACAAACACTTCCACAGAGGTAGAAAGATTTCTCTACTTGAACAACCTTGACGAAACTAGAAGAGATGTTGCCTTAGCTAATGAGGCACACAAGAAATGCATCAAGGCGCAGTATGACAAGTCTATCCAACCTCGTGCCTTTCAAAAAGTTGACCTAGTTTTAACCTATGATCAGAGATATGACAAACTAGCAAAAGGGAAGTTTGAATACATGTGGTACGGTCCTTTCATTATTTCCAAAGTTCTAGAGAAAGGGGCCTACAAGCTCGTGGACTATGATGGAATCCCCTCAGGACAACCTCGCAATCGGTTGTACCTGAAGAGGTACTATGCCTAGATATTTCTTGTATAGTACCTTGTATATATGTATATTACTTGAATTTTAGTGTGCTTAAGTATTTTCAATATGGTTTTGAGTTTAGTGTCCATATCTGTTTATACCATGTTTTGGTCGTGCAGAGCAGATGGCTTTCTACGGCTTTGTTGATGGTGCTTGCCGCCACACCTTGAATATTGCCTCAGCTGCTTGGGTTCTCTATTCTCCAGCTTACAATTTCGTCAGTTCAGGAGCGGTTTGTATTGGTCCTGCTACCAACAATATCACCAAGTATCGAGCAGTCATAGGTCTTCTGACTGAAGCTGTCTCCCAAGATTTTCATAACTTGGTAGTTTTGATGGACTCAAAACTAGTGGTTTGTCATTTAAACCATGTCTATACTATCAATAATCCCATGCTCCTCTATCTCTTCCAGAGGGTATGTTTATTAAAGAGGTCATTTGAAGTTATTACCTATAGGCATATCCCTAGGGAAGATAATGCAGTTGCCGACTCATTGGAAAATTACATCCTAGACTGGCATATTTCCCATTCATGACATGAAAATA
>LPNX010309314.1:0-40573 GCA_001517045.1 Pseudotsuga menziesii | reverse complement strand
ATATAGATATAGATATAGATATAGATATAGATATAGATATAGATATAGATATAGATATATATGTTTTACAAAAAATAGGTCACGAGACCTCATCTGAAGCGCTCAGGCTTTCAGGAAAAAAATGATCATACAAAAATCCTGAAGCTATCTATCATATTTTTGTAATACATCATGCGGCCTATCATCTAGTGATGCTCGTGGTAACACATGACTTCTCGGGCTACTCGATGTAGCAGTCTATTGAAACAACCTGGTACTCCTGCAGTGGGCCTGTGATACCTCAGTGGGAGGTCGTCGATCGAGGCATCTAGGATGTCTAGAGTTAACCTCTCGAGGTTCTCCTCTAGTTCCCCTATCACATCATCACCCTATGGTACAAAAATAGCTCTGGCTCGTCTATCTAGTGGGGAGGATCCCCTAGGTCATGCTGCTCCGACGTTTGCATGAAAACATTTAAGTCTCGTTGCTACACATAAAAACATAAAACCACAATTTCCATTTTAGGTTTTTTGTTTCTTATCGATATAGCCCCACTTTCCACCAGGTAGAAGCAGTAGATCAAGGTCACCAATGAAGTCAGTGCCCGTGTATGCATAATCCTAAACCATGAGGAGTTGGTCTCTTAGCCATTGGAAAAACAAGTCTCCAAACTTCACCTTACCTCTACCCACTCCTGTGTGGGCCATGATATGGACCCACCATAGCATGCAAGGGTCTCTCACCCTCAACTCTGTAAAAACTACACGAGGTCTCATTTGGGGACACCACTTGAAAAGAAACACGCTAGAATGGATCCAAAACCGAACTGCTTCAGCTCCCTCTGCCGACACTTGGTCAACAGATCTTTGAAAATCAAAAGTAGAGCCTCCACCCAGTTGAATACTATGGGTGCCATAGCCTCTATAGTGTAGAGAATATGTTCTCTAGATTCCTAATGTACCCCTTAGCTCCTTGCCACTCTCTGCATGGTAAACAAAACTGTGCTAAGAGAGCCATCCACCACTACTTTTATGGGAATTTTCTTCCCCAATGTTCTAGTCCCGAGAATACAATGGCGATTTATCAGTTCCTGGGTGGTGATGTCCCCTCCACGGGAACTAGTCAAAGAGATGGGAGCACCCCGTCTCAATAGGGCCATCAGGAAGTAGATATCTTCTACTTCAATTGTCAATACATGAGCACCCACCTCAAAATATTGTTGCTTCGAATTCCACATACGAAGAATATGCTCTAACAAGTGCTCATGTGACACCATGCTGGGTGTGCAGAAAAAATTTAGAATACCACAGTCTCTCAACGCAACTATACAACCCGTGTTTCGTTCAGCAAATGCATCATCATTGTCATGTTGCCTCTCTTTCCAAATAACCATTTTTTATCAATGGGAACCTGTAAAAACCATCACAAGGCCAATTAGAAACATCATCAACCGTTTAAATCATCAAATTTTAGCTAATTTTCCTTGTACACATCTTTTTCTTTACCCACATCCGGCACCTCCTAAGTCCCGTTGAGGATAGGCGATGGCACCGCATGTGTGAATTGTTTTAGGCATGGTTTTAGCAGGGTACCACTTATCTCGCAAGGGATAAGAGAGGTTCCCACATTCATGGTTTTAGGGCTCACTTACATAGGCCAAAACACCCCCAAAAATAAAAGAAATGAAAGCGAAAGATCCAAGCTTTTACCTGGAACTGACGGTGCGTAAATCCGACGGTAGATGCTCCTGGAATCACCAACTGAAAATCTGACCAAGAAACTTCTCCAAAGGCTCTCCACTATTGGTAAATGGTAAAATGTTTTGTTTTTAACTATTTACATAGCTTTTATAAACATTCTAGGTTTTGACATGTCATAGTTTTTAAAATCTATCAGTCATGATCCTTTAGTGTCGCTTATTGGAAAGTTTAATAGTTGTTTTTAAGTCGTTGCAAGATAAAGAGCAGTAGCAGTAAAAGTTTTGGGAGTTTGTTTTTTACTTTTTCGTACTACCATAAAATGGAAAAAGTATTTGAGCATTTATTGCGATACTTTGGTCATGCTCTCCAAACTTAGCATCAAAGGTCCAAGTCCTTTTCTGATTCTTTTAAGACTCTTAAAAATCCTCATCATGAAAAGAGACCTAGTCGAGTCTTC
This sequence comes from Pseudotsuga menziesii, assembly GCA_001517045.1. Lineage (NCBI taxonomy): Eukaryota > Viridiplantae > Streptophyta > Pinopsida > Pinales > Pinaceae > Pseudotsuga > Pseudotsuga menziesii. Next base: position 38,437 of record LPNX010309314.1, on the reverse strand, counting down.
TTTAAACTCTTTTTGGGCTCCTTAAATACGAAAAGATTGTCGAGTGATCTTGTTTTCTTCACGCTCATTAAAGCACTTGAAGAGTCATTCATATGACGGTAGGTTATCACTTTTTTGGTTCAGATGAACTATTTACGAAAAAGGACCCTGTGGAGTCTTCTTTCGTGGTCGTTTAGACTCTCTAAACATGAACGATACTGAGTTAACTTTCATTGGAGTCATTAAATTAAACATTGAGAGACCCTCTTTTGGGAACGAACATCTCCTCTCTCAGGTTTGTAAAAAATATGAGTTTGGAATTATCTATGGACGAGCTACAACGAATGTTTGTTACCCTCTTTGAACTCGTAAAAATGAAAAGAGGCACTCATCAATCATGATGGGGAATTAAGGGAAGGGAATCATTTTGCAAATAAATGGCAGTTTGTCGTTACCTTTGAACATGGCACTTGTCTGCATATCATTTCAGTCAATTGGGTATTCAGATAATTTCCATGACGATCCACTTTCATGAGTCATGTCACTCCTTTGAGTCTTTCAAAAGAATGCATCGTCCACCATCCCACTGTGTGTTTGTTTGGTCTAGTCATGCTGCCAAGTCTTTTGTCATGCCACCCAATGTTCAAAAGGAAGTTGAAAAAGTTTACCTCTATAGTCAAAACAGTCTCTGTGTCAGTACTTTTGAGTCATTCTTATGGTTACCTCATTCACATCATTCCATAACTTTGTTCTGAGTTTTGTGTCATCGATGTGGGATTCATCATGGCCCTCCTTCGATGAGACTATTCCTGTCGACATCAGCTCATCATCCGGGAAATAGTCTTAGAAACAAATTTAGTACCTTGATATTTGTATGCCTCAATGACAGATTCCCTCACTCTCAACATAGGTTCACATCATTGACCTTTGATTGATAGAATCAGCTGGGTATTCGACATCAAGACATATATTCACACTCAGTATATTGTACTAGGGTACCTTGGGAATCATTGACATCAATGGTGATCTCCCTCGCACTTGTTAACGCTTCACATCATTGGCCGGTAATCAAGTGGTTTCTACCATGTTCGACTTTAGAACATTGTAATCACATGGATAGAATCATACTTTGTGGAAAACGAGATGAATACCCTGGGTACTTGTTTAGCACTCATTGCTTTCCCCATGTTGCGATAGAGTTTTGTATATCAAGCATGGATCCACATTTGTATGGTCATGGCTATGCTCAAATTTGCATCTGTATGACATAGATCTACATTGTATGTCTGGTAGCTATGTCCAAGTTTGATTCCTCTATCACATGGATCTGCGTTGTATTCTAGTAGCCATGGTTGTTTATTCCTCCCATGGATCTACCTTGTATTGATCCGCATCCATGAGTTGGTTACATTTGTCTATGAGTAAAAAGTATTGATGTATTGTAGATGCCTACTGGACGACACTATTTGATCAAGCTGACTCTTACCTTGAAGTGACAACTTGTTCTCTCAAAGCTCTCGCTTATCGTATCCCTCTAAGCCTCATGCTTTGGGGGGAATTCTATTATACCCAAATCTTGTCACCAACATGTGATGAGATCCTTAACACCTATGTTTTCCCTAAATCCCAAAATTGGAGTGGAAACTTTCTCTAGATGTTAATTCTACATAAAAAAACCTAGCACCGTGCTTTCCCTTTAGCTAATGAGTGGTACCTTGTTCAGCACTGCCTGAGTCCTGTTATAGAAAATCAGTGCCACCGCATATATGCTTTGTTCTTAAAGCAGTTCTTACCCTTCACCACTCTGTCATTAAGGAACATAAGCGGTACCCTTGGTAAAAATGGAAAAAAAGAGGATTCTCGAGGCTTCTAGAACATGAGCCTCATGTCCTCCCTTAATATCCCTATCAATATGGGTTGGTTGGAGTCGAGATCCCTCTTGGTAGGATCTTATGGCCACCTCACCCACAATTCTCTCAACTATCCCTATCCATTGAGCCCTATAAATATAATCTCATGTCCCATAGTTGAGGGAGAGAACTGAATGGTAATGTTATGCTGTTGAATTGACTATCTATCCCAATCCATTGGAGAGCACAGGAGAGCAAGTTGGAGCTATCGAGAATAAGGTGTTTGTCTTATGGAAGATTTTTTCAACACTAAGGCAATGGTTGTAAGCTTCTTCATTCATTTCTTAATGCAAATTTGATTTCTGTCCCACATATCTGTTGTACTGATCTCGCATGTATATGTTACTGGATTCCTTAGTCACTAGTATGGATGTATAAATAATGTTCTGGTAGCTTTGATGTTATTGGTTGTTTGACATGTTTTGCAGGTACACAGGTTCGTCATCAAAGCATTATTCCAGGTGTTTACAAAATTCAGGGAAGGTCTTCAACCTTTGTTGTTCACTCATTTGTTATGGATCTGAAGCATTCAGACTAGAGGAACAACTTCTGTCCGCAGAAGGTGCAATATTCCTGACAACACTTTTCTCAAAGGAGGGTTATTTATCATCATGATCAACTACAACTGCTACATGGAAATACTTGATAGTAAGTCCATGTGCATAGCTAAGGTCCTCTAGGATATTATTCAAAATTTGTATAGCTTGTATGCTCTACTTGATTTCAATAATATATATATATATATATATATATATATATATATATATATATATATATAGGAAATTTAAATAAATAGAATTCACAATATATAAGGGATATTTGTATAGTCACATTTATATAGTACTTAAATTTGATTAAAAGACTTCACAATATTAACAAAATATGGGTGAATATTCTAATAAAGTTGATTTTTTTAAGGGTTTTACATAAATGTTTTATATCAAAAGTAAAAAAAGAAGATTTGAAATCCTTATCCAAATTTTGGTAGTAAGCCCATGTGCCTCACATCTAAGGGACTTTAACATATCATTCAAAATTTGTATATCCTCCTTGGTATATATATAGAGAGAGAGAGAGAAAATTTAAATAAAATAATTCATATATATATTGGAAATGTGTATATCATCCTTGGCCTACTAGATATCTATAAATTAGAAGAATTCAATGCAATATTAACAAATCATGGGTGAATAATTGTATAAAGTTTCTTTTTGAGATGTTGGTTACCAATATATCTAGCATAAAGTTAAATGAATGTTTTACTAGAGCATATGTTTTATTCTCTATTGGAGTGAGAACACAATATGTAGGACATGGTCTCATAAGATCAATCGGTAGCTCATTTCCCTCATTTTTATCATCAATAAAGATTTCAAGTATAATGGTAAATAATTCAAGTAGGACATTCAAATTTTATGGGATAACTTGCAAAATGTGTTGGTATTTATATACTTGAATTAAAATGTGTGAAATTAAGGATAACGATATGTAATTTAAATGTTTTATAATTTCGATATAAAATTTGCAAATTTGAAATTCTTTGTTAAGTGTATATTTTGACGCAAAATATTATATATAAATTTGATCAAAATTATTGTATATTTAATCAAAAGAGTAAGAAGTGCATGTCCCCATGTGGCTTTTATTTTTTTTTGTAAGTGTTCACAAGATATTTGAGCTCATGACCTTCCATTTACAACTTATCATCTCAATTACTCATTACCAATTGCTCTAACCCCACGGGATTTAAAATGTTAGGGCATGGGGGTGAGATTTGATCCAGTTATGTCTCCACGAGTCATGAGATCATTTAATACAATCTCTCTAGGTAGAACTGTATGTTTGACCAGTACATCAAGGTACCCCCATGACTCCATGTTTGTCCCTCATTGGAATTGAACCTTTCCCACTGGTGAAAAACTCCTCGCTCTTCACCAATGGATCCAAACCCTTTAGGCCTTTGTAAGGAGGAAATGGGGGTGGGATTTGATTCACTTATGTGTCCATGGAGAACAATATCATTTAATACAATATCTCTAGGTGGAATCAGATATTCGACCACTACCTCAAGGTTCCCCCATGGCTCTAGTCTAGGCCCTCATTGGAATTGAACCTTGCACATTAGTGAAAAATTCATCACTCTTCGTCAATGGATCCAACCCCTTTGGGATTTTAAATCAGGACATTGGGTGGGATTCGATCCACTTATGTGTCCATGGGTCAAAATATCATTTAATACAATCTCTCTGGGTGGAACCACATGTTCTACCACTGCCTCAAGATGCCCCCCCATGATTCTAGTTTAGGCCCTCATTGGAATTGAACCTTTACCATTGGTGAAAACCTCCTCACTCTTCACCAAACACATTATACAACCTAATGAGAACTCTAAATAGTTCTCCTTTTTTATAGGGTGCATTAAGTGGCTATTTTTTAACCCAGAATTGAAAAATGGTGCTACTTGTAGCATGACATCTTTTTCAAGGATTAAACTATAAATTTTTAGAAATTGATTGGTTGATTTTTTTAAATCGCATAAAAAAATCAATATTTATTAAAAATGTATAAACATTTTCAAAAAACCTTAAAATTTAAAAATAGCTAAAAAAAGACTATTAATTTTTTTAGAAACTTAATTTAAAAAAAAAAACAATTAAAAAATCCACCTCACCTAACCTTACATAAGCCAGTCCCAACCCTAATAATTAAAATCACCCCTTAATGACAATATTCTATTATTGTAAATAATTCTCACCATTAAATTNGAGACACCAAATTGGTGTATGAGACCCCCTTGTTTGTGGGACAAGGGACCCCCCTCTGCGCAGCAATTTAACTGCTAAAGTCTACAGAGGTGTACATACATTACCCCCCTCTGGATTTGAACCCATGACCTCCTAAGAGGAAACACATGCTCTTAACCATTAGGCCCACTCATGATGTAAATGTTTGCCACAAAATATTCCACCACTTAATCTACTATTTTATAACAACTAATCCTTTTTTATTTAATCCTTTCTTCATATTTTTTTGTGTTTATTTATTTTATTAAAATATTAATTTTACTTACTTATGCAAGCTGCAAGGGCCCACCACACAGCCCCATCGAGCCACGGCTCAAAGCTAGGCATCAAGACATGGCTCGAGCCACCCGTTGACACGGGGAATCGAGCCCAAATCCAATCTAACAAACAATCTACTGTGAAAATATAAAAAATCCAATCTCACTGTCACGCTTCAACTCTAGTGTACTAATGTGGGAATTCATATCCATATATATCTACTGTCAAAAATATCAAACCTAAAAAAAATGGGTGTCTGATGTGGGATAAAAGGTCCAGCCAAGAAAGAAGAAACTAATCGAAATACAGTAAATTGAGATAACATCAGAGAAAGAGAGACAGTAAATTATGAGGGGGCAGAGAAGAAGTTCAGTTGTGGAAAACCAAAGATGCAATAACATTTGCGGCCACTTTAAATTATTCAACATCATCCATGCTCTCATTGGTTTGTATTAGTGTTTGAGGAAACTTTGTGTAACAATGAATTACGATAGTGTTTGAGGGGAGACACAATGTAACAATGAATTCCAAGTTGCTATACTTAGTTTATTTAGACCATTAAGTCTATTTTTGCAATGGGAAGTTGTTGAAAAATATATTTTAAAGATAGTGGTCGGTGAAGAATGGAAGTCACTGGTTGTTGGTGGTTGCCTTCATATGTATAAGTTATAAGTTTCTTTTAACAGGGGCGAACGTGGTTCGTTCTTCCTTCAGGGTGGAAAATATATTTAGGCTTGGTCCTCTCGGCTGGGCTCTGTGCCTTCCTAACTTTCTCCAGGTTGTTATTGTGCTTGCACTCCACCTCTACTCTGTCTCAGTTTCTGGCTGTCGACTTAGGGTCGGGTTTTCTGCTTCTTTATCCCTTCTTTGTCTGGAAATCAGCCATTAGAGTCCCTCCTCCTCCATGGAGGGCTAGTACCAACCATTGATATAAAAAAGTGGGAATTCTTGCTTGGGTACTAGCTTGTTTCTATAGGTTTGAGCAGGGTTACAGGTTGAGTTTATTTTTCTTGTGCTTGGTTGACAGTATATATGCGTTCCTACATTGTTTGTTTAGGCTGTCACCTTTTGGAGCACCCATGATTTTGGGGTTGACCTTGTCTGTTGTCTCCATCTGGGCTCTTCATGATGCCTTTTCCCTGTACATAGGGTTTCTCAGTCCCATTTACTTTGAGTGCTATGGATTTGACCTGCTCTTTCCGGGGCTCCGATCGTCATCTTTCCTTTCAGTCTTGTTTGGTTTCTCCTTCTCCTCACTTCTTTCGGGATTTGTACTTTCTTTATTACTCCTGTGGTTTTTGACTTGGGCCTCTCAAGGCTGTCTCTTTCTCCTTTTCTGGAGGAAAAACCCTAGGGTTTGGTCAGACTTAACCCTGTACTACTGAGGCCTTTGAATTCAGGCTTCTTGGGCGTATTGTCAGGGAACGTCCTTCACACCCACTCATGTTGGGTTTTATATATGGGGTTTCTCTCCCTTGTGTGGTCGACCCTCAGCCTAACCCCAATCGCTCCCGAAGAAGATGAAAAGCCAAAGCACATAAAGTGCTTGAGGGGAAACTCAGGTATGTTTTGGGTCGTGATATTTTTATGGAGCGTGTGGAGGATCTCTGATCTCAGGCTCTTGTGGGAAGACTTGAGTAATGTCAGATGGGGAAGAAGGATTAGATTGCTTGGGAAAATGAAAATTGGAAGCCGCTCCTATCTGATGTGCCCACCATTAGTCTGCTCGCTAGGGGATAGATTGTCTTTGTTTTCCTAGAGGATGCACATGCCATGACTGTGTTGAATTTTCTATGGAGGATTGGAGAGGTTTATTTGGTTCTAAGCCATTGGCATGCACATTTTGACCCTTTACGGGAGCGTATTAAGAAGTGACACTTATGGGTTTTGCTTCCTTCACTACCTTTCCCTCTGTGGATTCATAGCCTGTTGGAAGGCATTGAAAACACTATTGTTCAGTTCGTTGCAATGGAGGAGGATTTTATGCTCACTTACGATAAGAGGATGGCAAAACTATTAGTGGAAATGGACATATATGAAGGTCTCCTAGAAGAAGTAGAGATACTTTGCTAGGAACGCTTGTTCTCTCAGCGGTTGGATTATCTCAACATCCCTTTCTGATGCAGATGATGTAGGGATGTGGGTCATTTGAGAAGACAGTGTCTGCTTTTGCTTCAGGGTGCAGTTAGCCCGAGCCATAAACCCTCTCCACCAGCGAGGCGACCTACTTCTTCATGCCTGAGGACATCTTCTCATAGCCCCCCCGCAACGAAGTGTGCTCCTGCATCTAAAGGTATTTATTCTAATGCTTGCTCTCTTTTTAAGGATGCTTCAGATCAAGACATACTTTTTTTGGACTCTCTGGAGAATGGTGCCTCACTCTCTACTGCTCCTATGGGGCCTGCACCTGCTGCGCCCATTCTAGCTCCGTTGTCGGGTCCCCTCCTTGCCTGTTCTGTTGATTCACCTCTCCATCAACCCTCCTCACCACCTTTTCTTGATACTTCTCCTTCTCCCTCTACTAAACCAACTTCTCTTTTTATAGACTTCGATTTCCCCCCTCTAGTAGGCTTGGGTCCTCCGGTCAGCACCTCCCCTCCACACAGTCCTGTACAATCTCCCTCTTTTGCTGACCCCTCTCTCCAAAAAATGCTGGAGATTTTCTCTGCAAAAACCCCTCTTTTCCTCTCAATCCTACCACTGGACTCCATATGTTTTGAAAACGTCACCATCAGAAAGAAGAAAAAAGCACCTCAGTTGGATTCAAGATTGACCTCTTGCTCCATTGCGTATACTCCTCTATCCACTAGGTTAAAAAATGTCGCAAGGGATTCGTCGAATACCTCCTCTCGAGCCCTTAGAGCGCAATCACTTGATTCTATTGTTTCGTGATGAAAATCCTCACCTTAAATGTTTGAGGCCTTGGGGGCTCGACTAAACAAAAGATCCTCCACCATCTTTTTGTCTCTGTTGCGCCTGATATCATCCTCTTCCAGGAAACTATGAACAACACGTACCCTACTCTGTTAGCCTTCTATAAACTATGTCATGGATGGGAATTTTGTGCTATTAGCTCAAAGGGTCTCTTGGGAGGTCTTTCCTCGGGATGGAATCCCCTTAAAGTTAGATGCAAAGCCTATCAGACTTTGGGCATACTTCTCGAAGCTCATTTCAGGGGTTCTCATATAACCCTCTCTAATATCAACTGTTACGGCCCTTACTTGCATCGTGATGTTTTTTGGAATAAAGATGCAAGGGGTGGCCTCCTCGCTCTCCCAAATCTTATTCTCGTAGGGGATTTCAATCTCACTTTGAATGATTCTGAAGTCTGGGGTAGCAAAGCTCATCTTTATCCTCTTGGACCCTTCTTCACTCAACTTTTAGCTGATTTTAATCTGGTGGATGTTGCTCCACCATGTGTTGGGCCTACCTGGCGTAATAGGAAGTCAAGGAAGGAGGGAATAAGAAAAAGACTGGACCATTATTTTCTTTCCTTGAATCTTATTGATCTCCTCCCAAGACACAAAGTTTGGTCTTTACCTTCTGTAATCTCATATTACTACCCTGTCCTCCTGGAATGGAAGGAAGAGCCTACCTCCTATTACCTCCCTTTCAAGTTTAATCACTCCTGGCTGTCTAATGAAGCTTTTGTCAACTTGGTAAGAGATGAATCGCCCAATCTGGCTCAAGGAGACCATTTTCCTACTATGGAGGTATTTTCAAAGAAGCTTCGCTTGTTAAAAAGAAAATTAAAAAGTTGGACATATGAGAAGACCCTGGAAATGAAAGAGAAGATAATGCACATTGACAAATAAATCCAGAATCTTCTGGGATCCTTGGGTACTGGTTTTCTTAGTACTCATGAAAATATCAGGCTCTCGGCTTTGAAAGAGGAGTTAAAGTTATTGTTGGATCATGAGCTCTGATCTGCCAAGTTACAAAGTAGATTGACTTGGGCTTCTCTGGGGGATGCCAATACTAAATTTTTCCACTCAGTTGCATCAACCCGCAAGAATCAAAATTCCATCTAGGGCCTTCAGGATGATAGGGGGATTTTGATAGAGGATGAAAAAGGACTAAACTCTATGGGTGTCAGGTATTTCTCGAATATTTTCAAAGATGATGGTCTGACAAACATTGAAGCGCAGCTGAAGGTGATTCGATTATTTCCCTCTTTCTTACAACATCAAGAGGACTTGGAGAGATTCACTCAACATATCTCTATGGAGGAAGTAGAGTTGGCTTTAAAGTTTTTTAAGAAGGACAAACCTCTGGGTACTGATGGATGGCCAGTATATTTTTTCTTGGATTTCCTTGACCTTCTAGGGAGTGATCTTCTAAGGTTGGTTGAATCCTCCAGATTGGAAGGCAGAGTTTTACCCTCTCTGAACTCTACTTTCATTGCAGTCATCCCTAAGAAAGAGAAACCCCTTACCTTTGCTGAATTTAGACCCATCTCTCTTTGTAATATTGTTTATAAGCTTATCTCAAAAATTTATGCTTTACGCCTGAAGCCCTATTTGGACAAGTTCATATCCCCTCAACAATTTGGTTTCTTGAAAAATAGACAAATTGCAGAGCCTATAGCCATTACTCAAGAATTTTTTCACTCTATCAAGACCAAAAACAAATGTGCTCTTATACTCAAGCTCGATCTGTCAAAATAATTTGACAAGGTGAACTAGTCTTATTTAAGACTCATCCTTCTGCAAATAGGTGTCCCCCTGATGGGTGTTAACTAAATAATGGGTTGTTTAACTTTTGCAAATTTTGCTCTGCTTGTCAATGGCACCCCTTCCAGTTTCTTCACGACCTCTAGGGGTATTAGACAGGGTTTCCTGTTGTCCCCCTTAATGTTCACTCTTGTCATAGAGGGGCTCAGTCTCTTAATAAATGATGCTCGGAACAATGGGAAGATCAGGGGCATAAAAATTTCTTCCCAGCTCTCTTTTACCCACTTTCTATTTGTTGATGATGTGATTCTATTTGGTACTGGCACTTTCGAGGAGTGGGTAGCCTTCAAAGTTATCTTGGATACTTTTTGCTCCACTTCAGGTATGAGTATAAATATGGACAAATCCTATTTTTTGTTCAACAATGTGGATGAGGGGTTACTGAACAGAATCTCTAGTTCTCTCTCATTTAAATATGATCACATCTCCTTGGGTTTTAAATACCTAGTATTTTTCATTAATCCCCTTGGATACAGGGTGAAAGATTAGCACTGGTTTATAAAAAAAAATTGAAAGAAGAATCCAGCACTGGACTCTCCATCTGCTATCCCTTGGGGGTAGAATCGTCTTAATTAAAGAAATTCTCTTAAGTTTACTGGTGTATTGGATGGCTCTGATCCCTATCCCCATCTCGATTCTAGACAAGCTCAGGTCGCTGATATTTTCTTTTTTATGGGGATCATCAGCCATTAAGAGGAAATATCACTTAGTGTATTGCCAGACCCTTTCAAAACCAACCTCTTTGGGTGGCTGGGGCATCAAACATCTAGGTTGATTTAGCCTCTCTTTACGTTTGAAGAGTTTTTGAGTGGCACTTAACGGGAATGGGATCTGGCACAAATTAATGTCTGTGAAATATCTCAAAAAGCTCTCTGTGGTAACCTGGTTACATAGGAAGGCTTTCACTGCAAATAGGGTCTCCATAATATGGAAAGGTTTTCTGCATACTTTGTCCTGGGTTGGATGTGGACTTACCTGACAAGTAGGGAATGGAGAAGATATTCATGTTGGTATTGATCCGATTATGGGCACTGAAGCACTTTTGGTACTTCCTCAGGATCTTTGTGATTATCTGAAGGATTATGGCATTGTCATTCTAGCACAGGCTCGCAACTTCACTCCTGGGGCAAAGAGTTACTGGTTTACGGCTGACGATCTGGAAATGGGGGGAGAATGGGTACACTTGTGGAACAAATTCATCATCAGACTTGATTATGGTAGAATCAGACTGACTCATCAGAAAGACTCTCTAATCTGGTCATATAATAGGTATGTTGGTGACATTTCGGCAGCTATGGGGTATGATCTCATTGTTCACCACTATCATGAACCCTCCTCGAAACATTCAAAAGTTATGGACATACTTTGTACTTTCAACATACTTGCTAGGATCCGGTGTTTTATTTGGTTAGTGGTTATGAACCGAGTACTAACGTGGGATAATCTGCAAAGGAGAGGTTGGCAGGGTTCTGGTATCTGTACTCTTTGTAGGATGAATGAAGACTCAATGCAACATTTGTTCTTAGACTGCACTGTTTCCAACAGGGTTTTCATGTTATTTTGCAAGCAGTCGGGCCTACCTTACTTTAAAAATTGTTCTATCAGGACTTTCCTTGAACTTTGGTACAAGAACTTATCAGCTCACTCTACCAACAGCTATATGCCCCTCTTCATTTTTTGGAGCTTGTGGAAAATGAGAAACAGTTGCTTATTTGAAAAAAAGTTGCTATCCATTTCAGATATCATTCATCAGGTTGAAGCTCTCAGGTTACTTTATCCTATTCCAAAACAAAAGCACAAGATTAGAATTATTGGTCCTAGTCCGCAGATTTCTTATCCTTGTGGTTATTTTAATGGGGTAGCTGCTGATGACTTTGGAGGAGCAGGCTTTGTGCTGCACCTGAGTGACTCTCATTTCCTTGTTTTCTCACTTGGTTGTGGAAAAAGCACAAATACAAGAGTTGAACTTCTTTCTCTATGGTCTCTTCTCGTTGTGTCTGAGCTTTTGGGGATCCCTCTACAAACCATCTATGGTGACTCTCTAGTTATAATCAATTGGGCCAACAAATTATCATCTTTGGACTCTCCCAGTCTAAAACATTGGTGTGAGGATATCAGATCCCTAATTCAAACATTCTCTCCTTTGACTCTCAATCATATATATCGTGAGCATAATCAGCATGCTGATAGTCTCTCAAAGAAGGCTCTTGTCTTAGATCCTAGTATTGGTAACTTCTTAGAATTTATGGAAGGTATGATCTTTGATCATGGAAAATTTCAGCTTTTTATGCTATGTGCCAGGACTCAGTCCCTTTACTTTTTTTGGCACGAGTTCTATTTTATCTTGAAAGACTAGATCTTGAGCTATTTGGGATGAGACTATCAGCCTTCTGATATTGCTCAGTGATTTTTAAGATTGACTATCAAATCATCAGAGATCAGAACTTCGCTGAATTTGTCTTAAGGTTTCTTGCAAAGAGTCTAGTTCCTTGTGGGTTCATTGAAACTATCTTTTGGTAATTTACTGAGAATCTGATTCTTTATGTACTTCCTGCTCATGTCTCATGTCAGCATGATAAAAGTGAAGAACTTATGGTGAGTAGAGGGATCCCATTTGGCTTACTCCCATCTTAGAGGCCTGTAGAAGGGCTATCATGTATACGATGTCCTTTGATTCTCTTTGAAGAACAAGTTTTGGCATTTTTTCTGCTTAAAAAAAGTTATAAGTTTCTTTTGGTCGTCCCATTTTAAAAACTATTTTTCACAAATCTTAAATGGGACATTTAAAAAATAAATGTCAGTTTTATAAATAAGTTCTAGAGTAAGTGCAATTATTAAATAAATTTGGTCTAGTGTATGTTCCCAAGATTTTGAGCAATGGCTAGAAGTTGATTTTGTTGCATTTGGCTTTGATATTTATGTTATGAATATTTATAATATATTAACATAATTGTATATTCCAACATAGTTTATATGGTTTGAAGCTTAAAAAAAATAATGACATTATTTATTTATATGATTAAATATATTTTATAAATTAAAAGTAAGGTATTATACTCATTAATAGGAAGCTCAAGGGATTTGAGTTTTTATTAAAAGGATAATGTCATCATAGGAAACTACTTGTTCATCTCTTTAGTTGTGGTTTCTCTTTACTCGCTCTAAAGCTTATCAAACTACAATATGCTTATGTCAACTATAAATAAAGCACATTGAGCCAATGAATCGATATTTTATTAAGCAAGGTTGAGAAAGAGGCCATAGAATCCGAATGGAATGAATACTCTAAAAGGGTACAAATGAGGTTGATCTAGAGGTGTCCTACTCATGGTGCATAAGGCCTAGTTGTAGTGATCCACCAACTACTATAGGTGCTCCATCTTTGACCACACTTTATAGGAATATACTTCAATATGTACAATCAAGTTACCATGTATCCGTGTAAAAGCATACCAAGTGAACTTGTAAGAGGTGACATCGTCATTAGACAATTAGTGATTACAATATTTTTAAATCCATAAAAACATTTCAACTCTAAAACCACAACCCAAGGAAGGAAATCTTCTAGTGAAATAATTTCAAACAAATCATTGGTAGTTTGAATTCCTTTGAAAAAAATTGAGGCACAAAAACCAAAATGATTGGACTAGAAGTTTCCCTTCAAACAAAATCATTAGGGACCACCATAGACCATGCTCACTAAAATACGTCATGATTTTGAGAGAAGGATTTTCCAAAACTAAGAAATATTTGAAAACCTCTAACAAATCCCAAATACTCTATAAGAAAAAAATGCTAACAACTTTAACCTTAGAGGGATATAATAATATGGTTTGGAAGGAGAGGCCTTGTGAGGGTTTTGGTATATGAGCTAATATTGTTTAAGGAAATGCTTTAGAAGGATTTTCCATCCTTCTTTTCCTTTAATATCTCAATTCATCCACTTAGTGCAAAGTTCCTATCCCTATGTTGTGGCCATGATAATCCTTAAGCCACCTAATTCTTTTGAGGTACAACAAAGAGTTTAATTGGTTTCATGGAATTGGGTTTTTTTGTAAGGCTTAGCCCAAAGATATTTATTTAGATATTTTCCTAGGAAATCATAGATTATATAATAATGAATCCAATAAGAAAGATAGTATATGCTAATGGCTTTTAGCACCTTGGTGCATATCTGAACCATAGTGTCCAAGGCAACGAGCTTCACAATCCAATTGTAGATTTTCCACTCCACCCTTTGCAAAACCACCTCTCATAGATCCCAAAAGGATGGCTTAATGTAAATATAATGTCAATTAAATTGAAAAGTTATCCTCATTGAATTTGAGACGATTAAGGTAACCTAGTCATGTAGGTAACAAGTTTTTACTCTATTTAGAGCATTGAGTCTTCGTCCTATTGGACTCTTTTTTAATTTTTATTTTTTATAAAAAAAAATTATAAAGTTTTTATAAAAAACATTATAAGAAAGTTTTTAAAAATGGGGAGAGAGGGAAGTGATGGCCACAAAGAGGAAAGCCCTATTTTCAAGGCCATGGTTTCAAAAATACTACAATGTTAGCACTACTTTTCAATTTAAAGGTTGATTTTAAGATTTTTCTACCAATGATACTAATTGTTAAGTCCATGGTTTCAAACAAGTTATACTTCTAGCCTTTGAAAAACTAATGTGCTAACATTAGCATTAGTTTTCTATTCAAGGGTTGATTTTAAGGCTATTGTTAGCAACAATATGTGTTTTTAAAGAAATGGTTGTATTTTTAATCTTGAAACAAAAAAAGTGCTACTAGTAGCATCACTTTTCAATTTGAAGGTTGGTTTTGGTGTTTTTTACACAAAAAATGGTTTCCTAGGGATAGAGTTCTCATTGTGAGTATAGAGTTATGGTCAGGTTGTATAATTTGTTACCAATGGATCCAACCACTTTGGGCTGCCCCATGTGGATTTTATTAATATAAAAGTGGAAATATAATAAGATCATCTAATGCCAATAACTCATACTATTTGTAAGCTTACCATGATAAGACTATGACCCAATTATGCATTCTTCAATCTATATGGTTTTTTTATATGAAGAGAACAATTTTTTAGAGGATACAAAGTAAAAATTGACACAAAAGCAATGAAATCATTTTAAAGAATTTGTTTATTATAGTTCTATATAATATTTTTAATGAACATCAAATTCGCACTTAATAAACCTTAAAAAATACATACATTTAAGCCATGCCAAACCCAAATGAAAATATGATTTAAAGTTCACATAAATTTTAGTTCTACAAATTATAGACTATTTTAAATGGAAATAATATTTTTTTCAAAATAATATATTAACATAGTAAAATCATACCTTCTCTAGTTATCCATCTAAATAACCCCCAAAAAATCAGTTAGTTATCATATAATGACATTAAATAATTACTACATGAAAATGACATTAAATGATATTTAACTACAGTCAAACATTATATTGCAACTCCAATTTAGATCGTTAACACAATACATTTTATAAATCAAACAACATCAACATAACACGAAATGATATAAATATACATGAACAATATTTGCAACATGATATATTACATTAACATAAACATAACATCAATGCAAATTGATATGAAACATGCATAATATATATGAACAATAATATGGAAATCACAATATATGACAAATATAAAAGTCAAATACATACATGTGCTCTATAATTGTTATGAGCTAGCAGGTCTACCATAGGATCCGGAGGCATCAATACCTCCTCCAATAGAGCCAAAGGAATCAGTACCTTCTACATGTACAAATGTCAATTAAATTAGCAAAAATATATATGCCTAAGGATCTGTATAACCCAAGTCACTCATCATTTCCAAAAGAGAACTCGATTGATGTACTAGGTTGTAGTGGTGGGTTGACTAGTGAGAATGAGAGGGTGGTGGGATGACTAGGTGAGGATAAGAGAGTGGTCATTTTACATATTGTGTGTCAAATTGGTGAGTATGATATGGTTTTTAAATTACTTATGGTGGGTCTACTAGGTGAGGAGGAGAGGATGGCCAACTGACCTATGGTGTTTGACTAGTTGAGAAAGAGAGGGTGGTTGGATGAACTGTAGTGGAAGATATGGTTGTAGGTTGTGCTATGGTGTAGGAGAGGGTGGTTATTTAACCTATGGAGGAGGATGAGGATGACATGGTGGAGGAGGAGGAGGATCACCACCCTCACTATATGTATCAAAACTGGCACTCACAGATGGTCACCACCTCTCTAGTATCCTATCCACACCCATGATATCACACATAATAAATTTCATATAACATGAGAGTCTCATCCAAATAAAAATAAGGTTTATGTCTATGATAAGCAAATTGGCCCTAACAAGGTGCACTCCATGTCGATCCAACAACCCAAACAATTGATTCACCATCTCCTGGTAGAATCTAGAATTGGGCTTGTGTCATAGATTAGGTGTTTGTAACTATGGTAGATACAATACCTCTACCATGTTTTTTCCAAGTTGGGGAGGCATGTCTCTAACATAAGTGCTGGTATATGCAAAATTGTAGAGAAAAATAATTAGACAATTTAATTAAAAATCTAAAGAAAATGTTATGATAAATTACATATGCATTAAAGTAGATGATAAAATGCAACTAAATTTATCAAAACATAAAGATAATATTATTGTTGTCATCTACTGGATCATATACAATAAATAGTATTTTGGTACATCAGTGACCATTCCAATCCTATGAATGGGTACAATGCCATATATAAGGTGTTATCATCCTTGCTAGAAAATAAATCAAGTGACTCTTAAGTATTCCTTCTAGGGAAATTGAACTGGCCACTCTTGGAAAACATATGCGTCCTCATGTCCATACACACCTTGATCATTGGCCTAGGAGGCTTGCTACAAAATGGAGACCAAGTGACATAAACATATCAAAAAATAAGGAACACTACCTTTAAGCAAACTAGAAGACAGCCTACCATTAAACATAGCATGACAATAATCTAGAGAAAGACAAAAATGCCACAAAAAATGGTATACCACCTTATGCATATAGGTCTCTGCACTAAATAATCAACATAATATAATAATGGGAAACTAATGCATTTCCTAAAAGTTGTGACATGCTCCATTGTCCTAACCAAAAGTGACAGGCACCAAACCTCCTCTACATAAAAGAAGATATATAGAGATGACCACTGGCTACCTAGAAGTCGCCAAGGGTAGTGGCATCCTTAGTAACATATATCAGTACATATGTCATCTGAATGGTTTCTACAACTTTAGGTAGAGAATCGAGGAAACAACTAAAATAATCCTTTGTGGGATGGAACCACAGATCAGGAACTCCTCTACGGGATGGAACCACATATTAAGATGTCCTCTCTATGATAGAATCACAGATCAAACCCAACGTAAAATCCTTCCATCATTGATCGCAATGACGAATCAACTTCATTAGCAACTAAGAACGCCCCCTCAGCAAAGTAGCCTCATAATAATTTTTTGGATTCCAACATGATGGAATATATGTCTAGTTTGTGGGGTAATAGGCCAAGGGAGAAAATCCCTCTCCTGTAATGTCCCCATTCAAATAATTGCATATCAGGGAAATTCCATCAATCCTACTAGTTCCCTAGGTTGGGTGGAAACATTAGAAAGTTAATAAGGGAGATAATAAATGGTGTTTGAACATTAGAAGGAATAAATATTTATTTATCGATTTAATTAAATAAATGCAGGTGAAAAATGAATTGGCTATGGAGAAGGGAGACAAATGGAAACTATGGGGACCACTCAAGCTAGAATTCCTATGTTAAATGGAATCCTCCTCTTGCAATTTCGAATATATGGGAAGCATAATGCTTTTGGATGGATTATAAGGTTAATATACTTGTCCATATACTTCATAGGTCGAATTTAGGGATGAAGTGTAACTTACATGGGGAGAGGAAGAGCCAAATGGGAGTTTCATGGACACTTGGCTAGATTCCCCTTACATTTATGACATCTATGACACCAATGATGGATATTCTATGATAGTTATGACAAAAGTTAGGTCTGAAGGCTGACATATGATATATTTGACATGTTAGGCCTGAATAGAGCATCTTAGAGGGTGCTCATGGGAGTTGGTGAAGGCCAAGAGGCTCCTACTCGAATTTGGGAGAAGAGGGAAGGTGAAGAGAGAGGCCACATGGCATAGCATGAGCAGCCACACCAATTCGACTTGGATTTGGAACCTTATAAGACCATTTATGTTTATAAAATGCAGGTATCAACCATGAGAAGGTCCTTTTGATCATTTGTGAAATTTCTTGTTGTGAAGAGAGAGACCTAGTGGATGACTAGTTCATGCCTTAGCCAATTTCGAAGGTGAAAGATTCCCATCCTAGTTGGTGTTGGGAGAGGCCACTCAGGTATTTTAAGGAGCTTCAATGGAGTCTTATTTACAGGTGCAAGATATAGCAGCTCATGGACACATCAAATTTCAGCTTGTTCTTCCTTTCATCTCAAGTTTTCTCACCATATTTCAACTCCATGGAGTGAGGCACACTTGGTGAGCTATTCATCTATTTGAGGGAGCTTCTCTTGCTCGAGTATTTTGTATTTTGATGTAAATTCTATTTTATTTAAGTTCAGAAATCTCTCAGGTCTAAAGGCCAAGAAATCTCATGTATTATTTATGAATAATGAAGAAACAGTGCCATTTCCCCACTACCTTGTTGTAAACTCTTATAATCTTGATGATTTCGAATGGATATGTAAAATATTGATAATTTATGAATAAATAGACTGTAATTAAAGAATATTATGGGATTAATGTTCAGTAACTGATAATTTGTGGCCACTGGGTCGAATTGCATAACCATTGGAGCAAACTACACCTCATTTCCCCAAGGGTCCAAAACTAGTTTTTTTATATCTGATTAAAAGAAGGGATTAAAGCCATGGGAGGTAGATTGGTTATGCATATGAGTCTCTAATAATTTATTCTACACATCCCCTACTTCAATTTCATAATTTGAGTGTGTTGCTACATATTTGGGAATCCATTTCTACCACTTACCCGGGGGCGATTTAAGCCCAGCGATTTAAGCCCAAAATTGTCAATAAAATCCTCTATCTTGTTCAGAATTTAGTACAGACTTGCAAAAGTGTTTGGAGGGCCATAATACATCCCTGAAAATAATAATTAAGTTATTATATCATTCATACCCCTTCTCTGAATATTTGGAAGTAATTGGGCTGATTTGGAGACCAAGACACTAAAACTAGTCAAGAGCCAAAATTATGAAAAAAATGGAAAATTGGGCATTTTGGTAAAAATTAAAAAAAGGGTCATTACATCTCCCTCTCTCTGATATCCCACTATTGTACAACATTGTATTGGTCCTACTGCTATTATTGGTCTTGTTTATTCTCTCGTCATTCCTATCTCTAATTAAACACATTTAACTTTTGTTAGAAAAATACACACTAAAATACATTTACATTTATAAAAAGTAGACAATAATTTATTTTTCAAAAAAAATTCAAATCTCGTTGATGCACCCATAAAACAATCATGCACCATTATCAATTGCCATGTAAACAAATCACACCGATCATAGTGCTAGGAAACCAAACACATAACAAAAATGATGCTTACACATATATAAAGCACACCATGGAAATAAAAAAGCTTTTTGGTAAGTATAGAACTAGGAGTGCTTTGTATATTAGTATGCCCCTGTGTGTCCATGTATAAACAAAGCATAAATAAAAAAACATTTTTATTAATATATTTGGTGGTTCTTATTATTAAAATGCACCATCGACAGTGAATCAAACTACACTTAGCACCGATGTGTTCATGTATACATTGAGAAACAATATCTTGTAAAAGGTATTACAGGTTTGGTTGTTAAATTTATTAGCCTGTCTTGAAAATAATTTTAATGGTGCACATTATGAAGAGGAATGCATCATCGATGATGCATCTGAATATTTCAATAGCACGAAGTATGTTTTAATTTTTTGTTCAAGTGGTGATTGGTGCTTATGTAACCTAATTGCACCACTAGGGGTGTCAGAAAAACAAACACACACTAAAATTGGTGCTTAAACATATTTAAAGTGCACCGCAAAAATAAAAACACTTTTTTGTAAGTATATAAATCCTAGTGTTTTGTATATCAATACACACCATTGCATCCATATATAAACAAAGCACTTATCAAAGCAATTTTTATTAATATATTTGATAGTGTCCATTATGAAACATTTCGGTGCTTTGTATACCAGCATAGATCCAAATCTTAGGCTCTATCAAATGCTGAGATGGATCAAATATTTCGAGGTGCAAACCTCTTCTTAAGTATTGCACACAACTATCAGCTTTGGTGTGATTTAGACCAAAATACACATGTTTTTATTTAAGGTCGACATATAATATTTTTATTATTAATATTTAATACTATTTATGGCCAACGTATAATATTTTTTTATTATTTTTTATTTTGTTAAGAAAGAACATTACAACATCTCCCCCATACATGGTTTTAAAACCATGTGCAAGGCCCTCCTAAAACAATGGGTTGTTTAGGATGCCTTGCACATGGTCTTAAAATCATTTACAATGACCTCCTAAACCATGTACAATAAAACCATGGGTTGTTTAGGAGGCCTTACACATGGTTTTAAAGCCATTTGCAAGGCCCTCCTAAACCATGTACAATAAAGCCATGGGTTGTTTAGGAGGCCTTGCACATGGTTTTAAAACCATGTGCACGACCAACATATTTTTTTGTGGATAATTCAATTTTTTATTTTTTATTATTTTGTTGAGTAGGAACATTATAACATCTCCCCCATATTGTGTTGTTTTTCACCGACATTTTTTTTGGCCAATAATTACATTTTTTATTTTTTATTGCTTTTTTAGGTAGGAACATTACAACATCTCCCCCATATTAGGTTGTTTTTGTGGCGGATGTTTATTTTGGAGGATAATTAAAAATTTTATTTTTTATGGCTGACATTTACAAGAGGAACGCTACATAACATTACAAGATCTCCGCCATATTGAGCTATAGAGCGCCTCTCGACGCATTCAGTATAAAGTGGTGCATCCATATATAACAAAGCACCAATCAAAAGCATATTTTAATTAATATATTTGGGGATGCTTATTATGGAAACACACCATCGACGTTGTTTCAATCTATACTCAGCATTGGTGAATCCATGTATACCATGACTACTGGTACATTGTAAAAGATATTACATGGGTTATGTTTTAAATTTATTAACATGTTTTGAAAATAATTATAATGACGCACATTATGAAGAGGAACGCACCATTGATGCTGCATTCGAATATTTAAATAGCGTCGTGTATGTTTTACTTTTTTAGTCAAGCGGTGATCCAGGTTTAAGGTTCATGCACTACAGTGCATCATGTTTATGGTTAAGCACTAAGAATGGTCAATTAATTTATTTAAATCCCACCATGTGTTTTCAAAAATTATTTGATTGATGTGTTTAGTGGTATGTTTTTTTTTTATGCTCAGACACTGTAAATCGTGCATATTGTTTACGAGAACACACCACCAATGGTGCATTGATTTTTTAAAAGGCGCTTGTCTCTAGTGCGCTCTATTTTTAAACACAATGAGGCTAGTGTTAGTGTTGGGTCTATGAAATGTACTCTTTTTGTTATCTTTTTTCCTTGTTTTGAATATATATGAGTCTTTCTTTTCATCCCTTTGAAGCAATATCATCCATGATTATATGATTTAACATGAGCTACAACTTTATTTGTATATTCTGAACAAATTATATAACTTGATGAGATATATATACTTAAAACAAAAACTAAAGTCATAAAAACTCATTTTTTGCGTAAAAAATGCCAAAAACAACCCTTGAGTCGAAAAGTGGTGCTACCAGTACCATCCCCCATTTTTTAGGCTAAAATGACAATTTTTTGGAAACCTAGGCCGATGTCAATGCAATCAAAACCCTAAATAAACCCCAAAATCGAAAAGTGATACTCCAGAATCACCCTCATTTTTATTCATGATTAAAATTGCATCTTGTTTGAAATTGTGGCCATCCCAACAAATGCCATTACAAACATTTATTTAAATCCCGAATTAAAAAGAGGTGTTGTCCATGTCACCACTTTCTTTCATCGATGGCCCAAGAAAAAATATTTGTTTTAAAAAAACACCTTTAAAACATATGAAAAAACAATTTTTTATTTAAAATTATATATTTTATTGAAAAATAAAACTATAAAACTTAAAATCAAAATCAAAATAAAAAGGAGAAAAACTAAAAAAAATTATTAATAACAATTTTTTTAAATGGAAAAAACGTTAAAATTAAAAACAAATGGAAAAACAAACTTAAAAAAAATAATAAACTATAATAAACAATTAAAAAATTAAAGACCAACTTTTAAAAATTCAAAAACGTAAACTTTAAAATAACACAATGTGATGGTTATAATGGGGAACACATGAGTTAGGGGTTGGGTTGATGTTGGGCATCAATCCTCCACCCATTATTTGCCCATTGGCTAGGTTGATACATGGATGGGTGGTAGGTCGATGCCTAGTATCAACTAAGCTAATGAGCTGAGAATGGGGCTGAGGAAGGGTGGCAAGTTCATACCCAACATAAATCCAACCTAGAAACTCATGTTTTCCCATTATAACCATTTTATTGTTTTATTTTGAAGTTTACATTTTGAATTTTTAAAAGTGACCCATGTACAAGGCCCTATACCACCAACAAATCCTATAAAGTGGTTTTTTTTTCCTATAACAGGGATATGGTCACTACTTTGGGGCTCTTAACACAAGGTAAGAATTTCAAGGTTGAAATATGGTCCAACGATGAAAACAAATGTCTTAGGTCTTAAAATATCATATTTTTCAATCCTAACTATTTTTAATCAGATGTTATGAGTTGATTGGAAAAGGGATAATAAATGCAAGCATGCCATATATGGTGATCAAATTATTTAATTGACTTTTTTTTGGATAAGATTGTATTCATCATAACACACTCCCATTTTTAATAGAATATGTATGTGATCTAAAATATATTGTGCATAACAGTTTAATACATATGACACCACTTTCACCATTCACCATGAACCAATGACATTCACCATGAACCATGTAAACACTCATAATATATAACATCAAATCCACATAAATAATGTAAAAATCTATAAACCCTATGTCATATACTTCAAATGAAAGTCATGAATTTGTATTGGGAATATGTCCAAAATTATATTTTTATACAAAATGGAACATCGTTCGTAATAATGGATGCTCATGCACAAAAAGAGAATAAGGGTGGTTCATGGCCCATACACAAATAAAATCTCATGCCAAAAATTCCACATCGTGGCTAACATGCATAGTGGGCATGTCAATCACCCTGGTCACCATTGACACCCATATGCTCATATCTGAAACCAATCTTCCTTCTCTTTGAGTTGGAGGAAGCTTGAGGTCCCATGTGTTTGGGTGTGGAGTGCCCCTTTAGCCTCTGAAAGGTAAACAACGACATGTCAGTTTTCCCACAATTCAATCAATTAACACACTTAAAAAAACACAATTAGAATTGAAATATTATGTACTCACCTAAGGTGAGACAACATATCATAAAGGGGTTATCCATCTCGATCCAAGTCTCTCAACAATGTCTCCCTACAACAATTACAAAATTAATCAATACATAAAACCAAAATACATTATTTTATGAAACCCATTCATGCTTTATAATATTTTAATGAACTTATAAATATCACCATGAATACCTGAGGTGATGTAGGAGATTTCCCTCCTTGGCTAGGAAGTGGGGGAATGGGATGGGCAACATGCTCCAAGGAAATGGTGATTGAGGGGGATGATGTAGGTAAGGGTGGGCGGGGTGGCGGGGTGATGTAAGGGCAATGGATGGAGCCAATGTGGATGGAGCAGATGGAGGCACATGTTGGATAGGCGGAGGAAACACACGAGGGGGTGGATGTTGGGGGTGATATAGTCTGGGTGGTTTTACAATGGGTGGGAATGTCCTACAAGGAAATATGGGTATTCCAATCATAAGGGAAGAGTTTCCAGTCATATGACTTGACATGAGCTATGGAAAAACTGAACTAGGTGGAATATATGCCGGGATGTGTGTATACGGTGATCATAAAATATGAGATACATAAAATACGGTGATCATTAGTAGGAGATGGAACCTACATAAAATATGAGATACATTTCATTAGAAGAACACCATGTAAATTAACCATACAAACACAATGAATTTTGCGTCAAATATATAATTAATTTCACACAAGTTACCTGCATGCCAAGTGATCTGCTCAGCCCAGGTGGATACCTATGCTTAATCTCTTCCGCATGAACCCATGGAAACACAACAACATTATATTGATTTCTCATTAAAAAGAATTGATAATATCAACTAAATCAATTTTTAAATCCTACAACCATATACTCTTTTGAATACCTGTATGTGAGGTGTTGCAATATATACCCTTGATGCCGTGCCAGAATCAAGGTTGGGAGAAGTAATGTCCTCCCACCTTGATCCAGTTGTTTCATCTTGAAACAACTGTACATGTTGAATACATCAATTACATATTAAATACTTTGATCAATGTTCATCTAACAATTCTAAAATGTGCAGTTAATAATATAGTCGATCATTTACAACCATTTACATATCATCTACTAACCTTAGTCATAAAAGTATCTCATTCAGGATCCTCCGTAGGGCAATGGAAAGTATGGTCATAGTGAGTGCATTGATGGGGTAATCCTCTGCTGTCAAATGGATACTTTTCCCCAATGGATGGCATGGATGATGGTCCATGACTAGTAAGGCTTAAAGGATCTACACCTGATGGCACTCCATGTTGCTTTGATGTGAAACACCCCTAGTTAGACCCTTTAAATGTAGTCAATTAGATTATGAAATGATTTAAATATGCTAGTATATATTTCTACTACAGAGCTTAATGTCAAGGCCGACTAGTGAATGACTAGGCATATATGTTGTAAATATTGTTATTTGGACTATACGGTTGGTTTGCCACACGTGGATTCACCTTGTTGAGCAATACCTTATCACGTTCATTCATAAAGGGGGGGTTTTTAATTATGAAAAATAAGGTCAATATATTGTAGGTATTGGGGGAAGGGACTAGGGTATGGGTGGTTTACAGGTATTTGAAGGGTATAAAAAGGGGTTTTCAGTAAAAATAAGAAATATATCATTAAAATAGGTTTTTTTAAATTGAGAATATGTATCAAGACGGTGGATCAACAAAATGATTTTTGTAGGTAATTATCAATATATAGTGAAATTAGGGGTATTATTTAATATACCATGAACAAAGGCGCTATGACATGGTTTCACTGAGTGAAGACCCTGTGGTTTTCCGTACTAACTCAAACTATATGTAAATATTATGTGCATAAATAATAAAATGGTCAAATATGGTTGTGAAAAGAGCTCTAGAGGGACTATTATTCCACCAGCGGGGAAGAGGAAAGGGGGTCCATGGGAGACTAGTCCTTGCTACCAAGTGTCAACCTTAGAACTCATCAAAATTCTATCATGTGCCTTGAATAAGCCAATTATCTTTTTTTGTTTTACTATTTCCAATCAATAAATGAATGTGTGAGGTTGCTGGGAAAAGTAACCTCATGCAGTTATTGAAGCATGGGGTTGACTACACTTTTGTGATAGTTCTGTCAGCTACAAGAATTAAGTCTACGACTGTCAGGAATCCTTTCTTCAATGATAAGAAACTATGCCAATTGGATTTTCACCATTATCTCATATCCAATGGAGTCAACCCTCATTTTATCTTATTCTTGCATGAAAATCTACTCTATGCAAAGCTCTCCATTGTTGTTCATGACTTTTAACAACTATGCATAACCCATAAATTCGAATTTTGGGACTGGACTATAGATTTGGAAGGGAAATGGATGGTTGTAGGTGAGACTAGAGGCTTTCCAAGCTAGGAACCCTTACCCCTTGATTTTTGCTACTAATAGATGCTTGAGAAGCCACAAATTTAGGCTACATGGGGTTCTCCAACAACATATAACATATTGGTATCCTTTTATGCACACACTAGAAGCACCCAATAAGATGGATCACCCAAGAGAATTGTGGATCGATGAAGGGGATTCCTAAACATAGAAGGGTGTTATATGGGGAAGGTATTGTAGGAGCCAAGGCTATGAGGGGTGAGTGGGACCCCTAGTGTAAAGCTCTATATGGGAATTTGGCTAAGCATATAGAGCATAATGTGTTATGGGATGAGAGATAGAAGCTTGTATATTTTTCCTTTTCATTGGTGACTCCATAGCCCAGCTTAGGGGTGGAATATCAATAGAAATATTATACGTTAGACAGAGTGCCTATGGTTGGGTGGAAATTTGCTTTTACATAGCCAGTTGCTTGGATTTGCATTGGATAAAGATAAGGATTTTTTCTATTTCAATGTGCAATGTTATTTTTTGATGCATATAATGATTATTCTGGTAATTGCATGCTAGATGTGTGTGGATAAAGTTTATTTCCGACATTTATGTTATCTATGTTTTTGCACACATATTTTATTTGTTATGAAATTCATAATATGGCAATGGGGCGAAATTGGAAACTTGATTTTATTTAATGTCCCCTTTCATTGGGCAGATAGGGTGAAGGGGACATTACACGATGGGTGGTGCATATATGATGCCATGAATGTACTATGTTGCAGTGCACTATGAGTGAGGTAGGATATGGCAGTGGCAGTTTGAGCTAGGCGGTCCAGTAACTAAGGTATATATGGGGGGAATTAGGCGTATTCCTAGGTGCAAGTGGCCCTCTCAGTGGGTTACGCCTGGTGTTGGGTATATCTTGGGAATATCCAATACCAACCCCCTATAATTTACAAATCTTAAAATAGTTAACATGTATAATCAACACAAAATCCACATATAGTTTTTGAATAAAATAGATTGGAACCTCCCTATTGCTGCAAAGCAGTTTTTTGAAAACCATAAACCATCAAATCATCTAGTTTTCTCTCTATGGCTCATATGTGCACCAATCCATGCAAAGGTGCCTTTTGTGTATATCATGGGGTACGTTGATCCTAGGGTTAAAGAAAAAATTAACTAGAGTCTACTTCGAGATGTTCAACTCTATGATTTGGTCTCTACTGAGACCATTGGAATAATACACTCTCATCCTTTCCCTATACTCAGTTATGCTCAACGATTAACCATCAACATTATCAATTGATGCAATGATGATGCCAAGGGATGTGGCTAAGGAGAGTCCTGATGTTTCCCTAGTGGTTTTAAGCTCTTGAACCAAGGTTCTTAACAAGTGTAAATGTTCGTTAATTGGGGCTTATATGGTTGGGTTCTCCTCGAGTTAATCTTTACTTTGGGACTATGTTTGGGGATTTGTGTGGTTGGGTTATCCTCAAGGTTGTTTGTTTGGGGGTTTGATTTTTGGTTTCTAGCCATTGTGATGGAGAAGAGATAAATTGCAATTAAAAAAATGAATTTGTTTTAATTTTGGTTGAATTTTTAGAATGTTTATAATGCAATTTGTTAAAAATAATTAAAAAAACAGAAAAAATTACAAATCATGGATGCAAATCCTACCTAGATGATGATTTGGAGGTGTTGCTCGTGGCATTGATGCACACAAACATTTGAATGCATTTTTTATATTCTTGTAGACCAATGGAATCAAGTAGAATGGGATAGAAATGGGCCTCAACCTAATTTTTAGTATACACAACAACGTGTGTACACTTTTAACATGTGCGCACTTTTAGCGTGTGTGCGTTAAAAGTCTATGCACACTTCTAACGTGTGTGCACTTTTATGCCTATGATGGATGCCTAATTGGTAGTTCGGGATCCACCATATTGGAGGGCACATACATTCTTAGGAATGCACGTGAACTTCTATTTCTTAGCACTCGTGCACTCCTATTGCAACAGTTTTGGGTATCATCTTTGTGCAAGCATATGTTTCTTATATTTTTTGAAGCAAATAAGGTACAGTGAAAATATTTCATCTTTAAAACCCTATGTGGTAGAGGGATTAGGAGGATTTGATTTATGCACCTTACATTGTGTTGTGCATCCCCAAATCCACTCTCGGCAATGTTAAGTGTTGAAAATAGTTAAATGTTTGCCTAACACAAATTTTTCAAAAATATATTGGCATTCACCTATGTTTATGTGGAGGATCGTTGAAAAACATATACCACATTTTCTTTGAATTATCACATAATGGACCACTTTGTGGAAATATGAGTCCTCCAATTATTTAGGTGTTTGTTGGTAGGGTAAGCATATCCTCTTTACAAATCTTTGAAAATTATTTTTCTTCTTCCAAAGGCAACATGTTATTATATGTTTTTTTCTTATGCTTGACTAAGTATGGACATAATAAGGAAACTAGTATGAGGAATTGACTTTGTTACCTCCATGAAGCCCAAAGCATTCAATCTCTCAAACTACCTCATAAACTAAAACTATCACATTTGTTTAGATAATTATGCAAATAATTTCATATCAAATTTCAATTATACATGAACTTTATTGTTTTTGAGTCTACTTTCTTAATATAAAGCTTTGTTTTAAATTAAATATTTCATTCCACACATATAAGTGACACTGAACACCAGGAATGTTGTAAAGGAGGTCTCAAGTTCAAATCTCACCTAGATTTATCCATACTCCATGTTTACCTCGCGGTTAGAAAAGTAAGCTGAATTATTAACATAGTCCCACTGTACAGGATGGAAGTGGAGCTTTAAAAAAACCTAACTTGTTCAATAAAAAAGAAAAAAAACAGACCAAATGTCAAACATGAACCAAAATTGATGGATGGATTTGCAATTGATTGATTGTTTTTAGCAAAATTAAATTTCGATCGAGTTTTTAATTATTTGAAGCTGATGTCTTTTATGTTGCTATTTAAAATAAAATCAAAATCTTCATGCGTAGAAATCAATCATAAAAATCAACCTCCATCCAGTATCCGAATCAAGAACAAACAAATAACACAACTCGATATTTTTCTCACACCTATCCATATAAATATCACCTATCTTCTGAATAACTCTACGATGTCTGATCTCCATTGACACTCCAGAGTGATCAGATAATTACTATGAAAAATCAGAACTAACTGATAACATGTACGAGTCATACGTTCATTCATTCAACTCTCTGTAAGACCTAAGAGTTCAGCATAGCCTGCATTCATGAAATGTGAAGTGAGCATTCCCCTTCTGCTTATAATAAAAAGTAAGCAGGAGGTCCGCCCAAAGTTGGGCCAGCTTGGATGTAATAGGCCTTCAGATCTTCAAACGTAACTGCTTTGTATTTTTGAGGATGCTTCTCATCGATCAGCTCTTCTGGAGCACGAATCTCGGTTTTGTCTGTAAATTCCAGAAAGAACGCCATGGACAGCCTTTCAGATCCTCCATATACCACAGGGTGTTCTGCGCTGCGGTATCTACCATTACTCCACATCTGCAGACCACCATCGCCATCACTGGTGTTAGTTACCACAATTCCTATACAACACAACACAGATCCAATTGCATTAAAGAAAAAGTGGGCGAACTTAAGATTGACCTGTAAACAATCGCGGATGTTAACAACAAACGATCCAGGCAAGGGCTTCGTATTAATCCACTCTCCTTTCTTTGTCCGGATCTGAAGGCCGCCCACATCGTCTTGGTACAGAATTGTAAGGCAGCCGATGTCTGTATGAGCTTTCGAGTAAAACTCATGCTGATAATGATTACGATCATCGCTTCTGTTGTGATAGAAATTCATGCGTAGCCAACCTTGAGATTTGTCAAAGAGCCATGATGAATAGCGCTAAGTCACGTCAAGACCCAGACTGCAAAGAATCACTTTCAAGATCCCATGTGACACCTCCCTCATCTCCGAGTTGTATTCCTGCATCGTCTCACTGCAGCAGCAGTACATGATCAAATATAGGTAGCACTCAATATATAAAAGAATGACTCTAAATATAGACATATAACATGAAGATAACGAAAACAAACCGGAATTTGTGGTTTCCTTGGGGTCATAGCTTGGAAGAGATGTCATCTACCGAACTGTCGTTCGGAAAGGCCATTCCCTCAGGCAGCGAATCTTTACCCTGAGACATACCAGTCCTGGGTGGGACATAACCAGTGTTGAAAATGGAGGAAGTGGCTCTTTCTTTTATATCAGCGGGCAGCCTAAACATGTCTCGGGCGATGGAGTCCATTGTTTGAACGAGAGTTGAGTCCACTCCATGGTTGATAGCACGGAAGAAGCCCAATTCCTGGCATGCCTCTCTCAGTTTCTGAAGCTCCCTGAGGTCATAATTATGATCATGGACATCTCCTACAGATTTCCATGGAAGAAGAGAGAAATCAGAGAAATCAATTACTGGGAGATCAACGAATTCGCATGGGGCTGCCATGACTTTCACTCAATCTAGAGGCTTTCTGCTGCACTATTCAACTTACTACTCAGGATGGCCCCCCTCTTATAAGACGTTTTTAGATGAGGCGTGATAAGGTAATGTACTAATCTTAGTTGGCCATATGCCATGAAACAATTCCCAAAGCTATTGGAAGTTGTTAGGATTGGGAGTCTCTCAAGCTTTAGTATTGGAACACAAGATTTACATTTTTTAAGTTTAAAAAAATCAATATATCTTTATATAATATATCTCCTTTCACAAGGTGCATGAATAAGTGTGTAAAGTGCTTTTCGAAGAAGACTCTTATACAATTATCATACAATCAAGAAGCTCATTGTTAATGAAGAAATAACCTCTCTTTTAACTATGAAATAATGGACAAAGGTTAGTTGTAAGGTCATCAACCCTAGTTTTCATTTACAAATAATTATTATGCTGATAGATCTTATAGATTTTGGACTTGTTTGAGTTGATCAACAAGATTAACTCAAGTGTATATCAAGGAATCATTTCATGGTTGTCGTATTTTGTTGTGGTTGATTGTTCCTATAGGCATTCATTGGTCACTTGTGGTTGTGCTAGTAAAATAAGCTTTATATGAAGTGTCTTAGGAAAATGTGTTTTGACAACTACCTCAACCATTTGATCAACAAAACAAGAATATGATGCAAGTGTCTTAGGAAGTTGTGCCATTCAACAACTTTGATCCACAAATAACTACTCAATGAGCAATACATATTTCATTTTTACAAAAAGTGCACCATAAGAAGAAGTGCAATGGTATTAAAATTCATGGATATAGTGTCAAACCCATGTGTTGGAAGGGAAACCATGTGCAAATATCATCAACTCATTTTTAAAACCATGTGATGATTTTCCAAGACCATGTGCACAAGCTGAGGTCTCCCTAAGAGAGTAAGAAAGAAAGACCATAAGTGTGGTTAAGCAAGAATACTAGTAAATAGTAAATGCTTTCTATTAATAGATATCATGTGTTTGAAGGAAATACCATGGATCAATATCATCACAACTCCAAACCTTTAACCAAGCTACCACATCTAAGACAAATATGCACAATCACTCACTTGTTTGGGAGATGAAATATTATTCCTCCCATATACATATAGACAAACACACAACCCACACCTTGATAATGTGATATATGTATGAAATACTCCAACATATTCTAGGGTGTCCAACACACAACACATCATCATGGGCTAGGGATTTTGTATCCTAAGCCATCCACCAAGCAACAACTATACATGTTTATACAACATAGCACCATCATGAATGTGCAAGAAGTAAAATCATCTAAACATGATGAGAAATATCTCAAACACAACATCAAGCTAACCCATCCACCACCAATATGCATCCATGAGCAGAAAACCCAACAATGATAACCTATCACAAAGGAGAAATAAATCTCCTCCAATCCAATGTAACTTCCATCCTCATGAAGTTACCAATCTATAAATATCTAAATTATTTGGTAATAATCACACTTGCAATCCTTGTGCAATATCAGGGGTAACATGAAGCATAAATCAAACTAGAGATTCAAAAGGATGATTTCATGGTGGAGTAAGAACCACCTAAGATACTAACAAAATAGTACAACGTTTTGTAAGAAGGAACATTTCAGGAACTAAATCCAACTCTAAGATAGGCCACAATAAAGTTACTAAACTCAGTTATGTAGCAAAAACCACTACTGCTACCTCAATAGCAGAAGAGGAATTCACTTCTCTTGTTGAAGGATTTGTGGACACTGATGAATTAATCAATTGTGAACCATACGAAGGATCTCAAAAGAATCTAATCAAGGATCTTGAATTCTCTTTAGGACCCATTCCAGTCGAAGCATGGTAGCATAAGGAATACCACCTTTTAAGAATCCTCTACCATAACACGACAAAGGAAGGAGGATAAGGTTATTCTCAATTAGAGAATGCTAGAGAGCTTGTTGGACTGGAGTATATGAATAGCATTCCTCCTTTAGCTCTACTCAACTTCAATGATCTAGCTAGTGAATACTTGAATGCAATCCTCCAAGAATTTAATGTTATTGGTCAATGTTATGCTTATTTTTTATATCCTTAAAAGTTATATTTATTTCCAACCACCCTAAAAATGCAACATTGCACTAGTCCATGGGGCTTGGAGGGAATTCTATTCAAACATGGGAAGAAATTAGGTAGAAGTTTATGAATAAATATCAAGATTACTACAAAGTGATGATGCTAAAGAGGATTTTGTTAATATGGCTAAAAAATAAGGTGAAAATTTTGGAAGATTATGTGGAGATACCTTCTAGTTTAACTTCCATTTTCCAAAACAACATAAGTTAGGCCCATAAAATTTGAGAATTATTTTTTTAAATGGAAATTGAGATGATTCCATTGATTAACTTAATTTGATGGCATTAGCGATGTGTGCTAGCTAAGTTATGAATAAAATTTTGATCTCTACAAATTTTATTCCATGGGCAATGCAAAACATGGAAAAGTTCCTTGAGATATTTTAGCTCGAATGCAAAATCGATAGGGAGTTGAGCTTCCATGTTGAAATTGGAAATTTATTGGAAGATTTCAAGACTAATATTCTCATATCCATAAGTTCTCATCTAGAAACACTACAAGAAGAGGAAAACCATGACAAGGAAAAGCTATCCTTATTGATTTTATATTCTAAATGTTGAAAGAAGAACCCCCTAAGGACTACCTAATTGATAAGGAATTAAATATTGGCACATATGACAAGAATCATGCAACTAGTAGCTACCCTTCATTGTTGGAGCTTAAAGTAGTATACTAGGGAGAAAATGGCAGGGACAGAAGAAATTTAATATGTTTCTTAAAAGAGTCATAGAAACCAATACTTCCAAGAGTGATTCAAGTCCCATCTACATTTCATAGTTTTTTTTTGGCTCACACTCAATACCCACCTTAGAGTTAGTATCACCCATACCATGGAAACCATGGTCACCTCAGAAAACCAAAAATCAATCATTGAAACAAGGTTGTTGAGGGCCTTCTTTTGGAAATATGCGGCAATATCTATCTTGAAAACACCCTCAACAATGCCAATAGACTCAACAAATTTCGTAGCCTTGTCAATTTCCACAACCGAAGTTGCATTTTCCTCAATTACCTTCATTGAATCCTCCACAAAGACCTCCTCAAATTCCTTCTCAACCCATTCCTAGCATAAACCTTAAAGTGACTTAGCATTCTTACAATATTGAGTTTTCTAGTTATGAGACATAGTTTATCTCCCCCATGGATTGTTAAGGCATCCACCTATGATCAAGCAAAGTTGTTCAATGTAGGCAATCCTCTATCATCATAAAAAATGATGCTGAATATGTTGATTACTTTGCACAAAATCATTTGAATGGTATTGTAGACCATTTTGATCATCCTCTTGTAGTATTGCAATGCAATTCCATAAAAAATTCAAACTAGCCATAATCATCTAATGCTACACCACTTCTTCCTTGTCTAGAGAGGTTAAATTTTCACAAGCCACTTACCCAGGTAGAGTTTGCTTTCCTAGATGAATTCCAAAAGATGTGTAAAAATTCCTTTATTTTAGTCAATCAAAGATGTCCCTGCAATACCGTTGTCATCCAAGAAGTATGGATAAGGAATCCTAGCAAGCAAATGAAGGATACACAAACTATTCATGTTGTTGGTTAACAAGTCAACTTAATGTTTGGGACAATATTTATGACCAATTATGTTGACCTAAGAAGCTCTTTAGTTAGTGTCAAAATCAAAATACTCCCATTCCAAGAAATTTTATTAACTAAGGGGACACCATTAATGTCATGAATAAAGAAAACATGGAGAATCTCCAACTATGCAATTTACACCAAACCCTACAGTCCTTTATTTAGCTAGTTGATCAACTATAGATCCAAAGGAATACTGGATACTGCAGTATTCTCTATAGATTCTTGGGAATACCTAATAGATTTCATTGTTCTATATCCAAATTCCAAACTTGGAAGCTACTTGTTGATCTTGGGAAGGCCACGGTTAGCCATTATAGATGTGTACATTGGTTGTGAATAGAGAATATTGTTATATTTCTAGGATACTTTGAAAGTATTTACACTATGTTTGGAAGCGCTTTATGGTATTTTGGGCACATGGTATATGTTCAATCACCATGGATGTTCCGATATGGATTATAGCATGAGATACACTCTGTAATGGAAATGCAAACTTGAGATATCTTTCTCAATTGATGCTTGACCTTAGTTGAATTATGGCTCAATTGTTCTTATGTTTGACATTTGATATCTCTTTCCTAGATGGTGGATTCACTTCATGGTAGCCACATAGAGTATTCACTTGGTGGGATGAAAAACTATAGGGAATGTGGAGTATTTTGAATCATAAGGAGGGTTTCAATCAGTATGTATCATGTGATAACTTGTATTAATGTTCAAAGGATTGGAGATGGCTTAGAGATTCCTAGGTCTTTAACATTGCTATTGCAAGGGGCATATTCCCCAATGGAGTACTTTTTTGGGGGATAGATGGCATCCATTGAGGCTTATAATGGAGTGGTGTGAACTTTAATTGTGTATATACATCATGTTGGATTCCTTATTGTGTGACATCATCATTAGAGAATGACACTTGTACTCTAAATTGTATGTCTCACTTGTGTGGCCTATAAGGGATCATGTAGGATGCTTGTAAGGGATTTTCCCACAAAAAATTGTTTGTCGCACTTAACTCTCATATAAATAGAGAAAGGCGAGAGTATTTAATACATATGAATTATGTGTTCATTCTTTCTCACTCTTGTGTAGAGAAGTGACCAAGAAGAGGACTGCACTTGCTCTCTCTCTCTCTCTCTCTCTCTCTCTCTCTCTCTCTCTCTCTCTCTCAAAGAAGAGGAAAGACATATTTCCATGGAGATAGTGCAGGATGGTTTCTTGAACTTGTTCTTCTTGGTGCATATAGGGTTTAACAATTTAAACTAACTAGGGAGTTTTTCATGGTTGAATTGTGTATCCTTGAGAGGAGGCTATTATATATACTTCATTTTTGAGCTTAAATATGAAGTTTTCATCCATACATATCTTGTGTCCATTTTGGATTTGATTTTTATCTAGTTTTGTTCTTTATATATTTTGTGTTTACATCTATTTATCATGATTGGACATAAGTAAAAGGGAAAATTATTAAGTTATTTGACATCTAAAGAAGAAGATAAAGGGGTTGATTTTTCTGTTGTAATACTATTGTTATTTGTACTACAAAGTACATTTTCATATTTGAATATTGATTGATAAGTTTTGCAAGAGGAGTTGAAAAAACGTATCTAATTGGTTGGTGTCTTTTATCCTTAATTACTAAGAAGTTTAGGGTTTTTTGAAAGTGGATTATTGTACTTATTCTAATATTTTTTTGTACTTTAATTCATAGAAGTCCCAGGGAAGAAAATGATGGGGTTAATATATGAGGAAACTTATAGAAAGAAGGTAAAATTTATGAATTGAATTGAAGTGCCATTCTGATGAAATTTCCACCATGGCATCATAACAGTTGTAGTTAAGATTACTCCTAAGTAAGAGGGAGTTTTATTTCAGATAGTTATTACATGGGATAGGTACTTAACCAAGTTGAGTTCATTGGGTGTGAAACAAGGTTGATTGAAATAAAAAACATTTTCCCTTGGAAGGGTTTCTTTTTCTACTTCATATAGTGTAGATTTTTTGCACTTGATATTTTTCCAAGATGTGTAAAGTTACTCTTGGTCTAGGAGAGTTTGACAAGTTGGATGTAGCTTCAAATTTTTTTCCAAGGAATATCAAGCTTTATATAATTATGGAAGGGGATCCTCTTTGGGAGCATGTTGATAAGGACATTCCATAACCTACCAATCTAGAACATTGGTCTAGTCATTAAAAGAAGGAAATTAAGGTGACCGTTAATCACTCTTTATTCTATGAAAGATCACTTGATATCACACATAGATGATAGGAAATCAAGTAAGAATATGCTTGATGATTTGAACAAGTTATTTCAGTATTCTTGTTCTTTTGGATAGGTTCTCTTATGAAACTGAATCTTAGTGGTTTGTATGATCAACACAGATAATATGGAGATATTTTTTAGTAGGATTAGTGGATTGAAGGACCAATTGGATGCCATTGGAACTAAGGTTTAGGATTAGGAGCTAGTATTTGTATCAATTAAAGGGATTTATCATTGTTTGGAAACAAGTTTTAGGGTATTTATGCTCAGGAAAATATGACAAAATTCCCAAATATTTGGGTGAATTTGGTGGTGTAGGAGGAAATCAGAATGTAGTCTTATGCATAGAAACATGCAAAAGTAGATACCATTAGTATTGTTTGGAAGAAAAAGGGCATAAATAAAGTATTCAAGAAGGATGATGGGACAAATATAGTGAAGAAGGGCATAAGTAAGTTAATGTTCATTCAATGTCATGAGATGGGACATTATGTAAAACAATGTCCAATGAAGAAGGGAAAGAGAATTAAGTAGGATGCAACTAGGATTGTAGAAAGATAAAAGGAGACGGCCTTTAAGTTTGAGACTAGCTTTTCCATGGCTTGTTGTTTACCTTCTAGCATTATATCTACTTTTGGGTAGTATGTCGATAGTGTAGCTTTGAAACATGACATATGATAGGTCATTATTCAATAGAATATAGGAGCATATGGAGGCATGATTATGGATCTCAGTGATGATGTCATGTACCCTATGAGAGAAGTCGGATACATTTCATTCCAAATTATGTTTGGTGATGTTCTCAAATAAAGTGATATTTTATTTTTTCTAGGTTGAGGAAAAACCTCCCTTTTGTTTCTTGTATGGAAAATGTACATTGGAGAATTTACTTTGAGGGATAATAGTGCACCATCAATGGATGTAGTCTAGCAAGTTCGATAAATTATGATAGAGGGGTGAGAGGGAGTGGAATATTTAGGCTACTTTCTGATCTAACGACACTCCCACTTTCTAGAGAGAGGTTGGTAG
Organism: Pseudotsuga menziesii; assembly: GCA_001517045.1. Taxonomy (NCBI): domain Eukaryota; kingdom Viridiplantae; phylum Streptophyta; class Pinopsida; order Pinales; family Pinaceae; genus Pseudotsuga; species Pseudotsuga menziesii. The sequence continues at coordinate 1,172 of LPNX010309314.1, read as the reverse complement.
GACCTTATATTTATTAGGAGGAACATTCCAAGCTAGTTTATGATCCTTGCACACTAATTTTGATAACATTTAGTGCACATGGTTATGAAGAGTTGCATAAACCAATCTAAGAATGTAATTAACAATAGAATAAAAAACACAAGAATTAGCAATGGCTCACACACACACAGAGTACATATAAATTTACCCTAGAAACCAAAAACCATGAAATCTAGGATACCTAAGAGTTTATTCACTTTCTATCTCAATGAATTATATTTTATGTTTAAAATACAATAATATAGCATCAAAACTAATCCATCAACCTAGATTAGATTGCAACGTTAATTCCTTAACCATAATTAATTTACAATGGGTTGAAAATGATGAAAATGGACCAAGAAAGGACCTAAAAAATTATTTTGGAGCCAACACCACCATGACTACCCCCCCTATTTCCCCCTAGTTTGGATTCTAATAAATCCTCCTAGACCCATTATTCTTTGGGAACCTACAAAGAGTGCATCACATGCCAAAAATTTTCCCATTTGTTATATTCTTTGAAACACTCGTACAAAGGAGAAGAATTCATGAAATCAACTTCTAAAGGAAACAAATCCCATTGATTCTCTACACCAAGATAAAATTTCAATACTAATATACTTTTTCAATGAATCTACAACATTCTTCAAGGTAATAACCTTCTCCAAGAATACCTTGTCATGTTCAACTGCGTCTCTAACAAAATGGTGTTATACATAATTATGCTTTGTATTGGAATGATAAGAAAGGTTATTTTCTATAATAATGTACTTGAGTTGTCACAACCTATTCTAATTGATTTTCGAACAAAACTAATACTTGCACAAAATATTTGCAACCATGTGGATTCCTTACTTTCATGAGTGGATACCATGTATTTAGCTTCTATAGTTAACAATGAAACTACACCCTACCTCTTACCCATCCAACTTATTTCTCCAAATAATTTAGAGACATAATCACTTGTAGGTATTGTATGGTCAAGATATACATCTCATTCTACATCAACAAAGCCTTGTGTGTGATATATATATAGGTATTCCTTGGTAGCATATTGTTATAGCGGATTTCACCACACTAGGTGAATCACACATTGTATGGCCTTCCCTTGTCCCGCTGCAGACTCATTAACCCCTTTGGACCACTTTATA
>LPNX010309293.1:266327-284832 GCA_001517045.1 Pseudotsuga menziesii | reverse complement strand
ATGATGTTGATGGTGATGATTATGATAAGGATGATGGTGATGGTGATGATTATGATAAGGATGATGATGAACATGGCGATGTTGATGATGATGATCGATGACCAATGATCATGGTGATGATGATGATGATGATGAAGATGAATATGAAGATAATGACGATGATGATCATGTTGATGATGATGATGATGATGATGACAATGGTGATGATGATGAAGATGATGAAGAAGGTGATGATGATGATGATGTTGATGACAACGATGGTGATGATGATGTTCATGATGTTGATGGTGATGATGATGATCATGTTGATGATGATGATGATGAAGTTGAAGATGATGGCGATGATGATGGTGATGATGATGATCATGTTGATGATGATGATGATGATGATGATGTTCATGATGTTGACGGTGATGATGATGATGAGGATGATGATGAGGATGATGATGATGATGATGATGTTTATGATGTTGTTGGAGATGATGATGATGAGGATGACGATGATGATGATGATGAAGGTGATGATGATGAGGATGATGATGATAATGTTCATTATGTTGATTGTGATGATGATTATGAGGATGATGAATGATGATGATGTTGATGATGAGGATGATGATGACGATGTTCATGATGTTGATGGTGATGATGATGATGATGATGATGGCAATGATGGCAATGGTGATGATGATGATGAGGATGATGATGATGATGTTCATGATGTTGATGGTGATGATTATGATAAGGATGATGATGATGATGATGATGGAAATGATGGCAATGGTGATGATGATTATGATGACGATGGTGATTATGAAGGTGATGATGAAGGTGATGATGGTGAAGATGATGATGATGATGATGAACATGATGAAGATGATAATGATGATCATGGCGATGTTGATGATGATGGTGATGGTGATGGTGATGTTGATGATGAGGAAGGTGATGATGATGAGGAGTAGGATGATGATGATGATGACAATGATGGTGATGACGATGATGTTCATGATGATGATGACGATGATGGTGATGATGATGTTCATGATGTTGATGGTGATGATGATGATGACGATGATGATGATGGTGATGATGAAGCTGATGATGGCGATGAGGATGAGGATGATGATAATGATGATGAGGATGAGGATGAAAATAATGATGATAGCGATGGTGATGATGATGATGATGATGAGGAAGGTGATGATGATGAAGATGAATATGAAGGTAATGAAGATGATGATCATGTTGATGATGATGATGAAGATGATGAGGAAGGTAATGATGATGATGATGTTGATGACGACGATGGTGATGATCATGTTCATGATGTTGATGATCATAAGGTGAAGATGATGATGATCATGAAGTTGAAGATGATGAAGCTGAAGATGATGAAGAAGATGAAAATGATGATGAACGCTATTTTTGGTTTTAACAAACGCGCATGCGATTTGTATGCACATAACGCGCTCGCGTTTTGTTTCTATATAACGCGCACGCATTTTGTATAGTTAAATCGCGCTTGCGTATTGTTTAAATTCAAAATTTATTCCCTCCAAATGATAAGGCTGAGCCTCCACCCATGCTTTCATGGAATTCCTATGCCTATGTGTCTGCTTTGTACTTTGCTTCGGATTCAACATGCCTGTACCTTGGAGTATGATAAACCATGGCAAATTCAACATTATATCCATATTTTCAATATGCTCGTGTTTAGCGGTTCGTTTGATTATGCTGCACACCTCCATTTTTTATGAGATTTTAGAAACAGATATGGTTTTTTTTGCATATTTTAAATATGTAAATTTTAACAAGAATACATAATTTTTTCTATTTTTTTCTTATTTATCTTCTGTCATCACTCCTCAACTCAAAAAACACACTGGTAGTGTTTCGTCCATATCTCTTTCGTTTCTCAACCATTTAAAAAAAAAATTGTATGGTGCACTAAAGAACGCCAACCTCTACATTCTATAAAAAACCCATTTCCAAATAATTGCATTAAGACATTCAAATGCTGCACCCACAATTGACGTACATTTTTCGAGGTTTGATCTCTTAGATAATTAAAAAAAAAATTAAAAAATTTATTTTTATTAATGGAAAAATAGTAGTGCACTAGTCCTATATGTTCTCTATATGTATACCGGTTTTCTTAAGTTTATTCCATCATTTAGACACGCACCCACAAAAACATATACCTTATAATTTGTTCAAAAAATAAAAAATGCCCGTTAAAATTTATCTAACTTTATATATAGTTAACAGTATTTTCAATAGAAAAAAAATATATATTTGGAAAGGTCATTCAATTTCCTACATTTCTTGTTTTTTACTGATCGCAAGATTCATTGTGTAAGTGTCTCAAAATATCCATGCAAGTTGATGGATGCCTGTTTTTTCAGTTTTGTATTGCATCTAAAGTGCCAAAAAAGACCTTCAACTTCTTGCACACACCCTTCAACAAGAGTCAAATTATTCACTTATGGCATATCTAATTTGTATCCCATGTCCTAATTTTAACTCATGAACAAGTTCATTTTGTAAATGTAATCGTTGTAGAACCAGGAGAGCTTAGCAGCAAGTCCCTGCCATATGTGGTAGCTGGCAGCAAATAGTGGATATAGTGGATATAGCTTAGGAAAAGGTAGCTGGAAGCTATATAAAACTACTTGTATTAATTTGAGCTACTCCGTGTTCTACAGATGTCAACAGTGGCCAAAACAAGTTTTCATTTTTCAAGGAATTTTTGTAAGTAGGAAAAGCAAAAGTTACAGCACACCGACTGTTTTTGGAGCATGGCATTTAAAAATTATATGTTTCAATCAAGAATGAGCTCTGTTTCAGTCAAGAATGAGCTCTGGAGTATTGAGGATTATATGTTTAAAAATTATATGTTTAAATTCTGGCCACGATTGAATGATCACATAGAATTAATAAACTTTTGTATTGTAATTTGTGGTAATTAGAATGCGTTCAATTATAATACTTGGGGATGTGTATAATGACATTAAGTTATTCACAGGCTTATCTGTGATATTCTTGCTGAGAGTATTTAGTTCACACAAATATATTTTTGTTATCATACTTAAAACTCATTGCAGAAGCTTCTTTGAAATTGAAAACAAGTTCAAACATTTATAAACGTTAATGTTATATCGAAAATAATAATGCTCATAAGCATTCGGAAAATGAGCAGAATGGGTGGGAGGACTAAGGCTTTGTTGGTTCATTGATTCGGAAGTCCATTTCTTCCATGCATTTAAGTTTAAGTTCATACAGTATCAACTCTTTTTATCCAGTCTCCAATTTGTTTCAATGCACGGGTCAGGTCAAGTGCCTTAGAAAGAAGACTGTAAAAATATAAAGCAAGTCTATATTGTAATTAAGGGATATATACATGAACGATGTCCCTTTTGGTAAATCAAAGCGCAACATATGTTTGAAGTCCATGGTATCCACATTTTCTGACCTGATTAGTTTGTCGGTGAGCGTTGCTACCTAGAAGTTCACACATTTATTTTTTAATTTATTAATTAAAAACATTTAATTTAATTTGAGATATAAGTTGTTAACACACCATTATTCATAATAATATATTACTTGGATGACTCAGAATAAAACGGAGTTTGCACTGGGTAGCACTTTAAACATACCCACTTTAAGTATGTTTAAATATGTGGAAGTTTTTAAACAATCAAAATTATTTAGTTTGTTGTATAATTTGCAAAACTTTAATAAATATTGTATTTTATTAACTAAGGTTTTCTTAAGTGTTTATGATTAAATTAGATGATTTTGTGAAGCTGAATAAACAGGTTACAATGATTGTAAATCAGGTTTGTAACCTACAATGGTTATTTGTTTTGCAATTCATATTCGCGTTTTAAAGGATGATTAGAATTTTTTTTTCTTCATTTAGTATATAATGAAAGCCATAATTAAGTAAATGGCATATTCTTTTTCCAAAATAATTTTTTAACAATTTGAACACCATTTGTAGGGTTATGGTTATGGATTGCCAAACATTTGGCCTAAAGGTGCACAGATATGGGCACACTTAATTGAAGCTCACTTTACAGAACTTTCTCCATAAAGTTGTAAACGTATGCAGTGTTAATGTCCACTGCAACTATGGCATTTACTTGATAGTATTTATTGTTGGCGAACTATGATTAAGAATTACTCATTATCTTCGAATGTCAAGGCCGTCAGAAACTCATTATGATTAGATGTGAAGACTGTGTTGTACTCAGAGGACAAACCATTTGGAAAATGTATTCAGATTAATTGGAAAATATTCTCAGTGCCAAGATCTTAAGTTGGAATGTTATAATAAAACTAACACAAAATGCATTAATTGCCACCAGTTTCATATTCAGAATGTTTGGAAAATATATTATCAGTGCCAAGGTCTTAAGTTGGAATGTTATAATAAAACTCACACAAAATGCATTATGTTATAATAAAACTCGCACAAAATGCATTAATTGCCACCAATTTTGAATCATAATGGATATGGTTGGCTAATCCACTTGTCATGATGGAACGCTACCTACTGCTGAAGGTATTTATTAGCAAGTGGCGTCATTCCATGTCTCTTAGTTAATGGATTCTTAAATTACAAGAAATATTTTGCTACTCAAGTTTGTAGAAAGAACAAATTAGACATGTGTACAATATGCATGCTGAAGAAGAAACGTGTACGAGCTAATTTCGTTTAGCCTTCAGAGGGAGGGAGTCTTGCGGAGCCTATGTGTTCTTCTATCACACTTACAAATATTCGACACCTATCTGTCTTCTTCGGTCGCATATTCTTAGGCCAGGTAGAGTAAAAGTGTAGCAGGGAATGGGTGTCCTTCCCTCGGCTTCTAGTGGCTCTCAGCAATGACAACTGGTACTGACTACTTGCACCGACCATAGATTAATTCACTGACTGACTAGAGCTGCACTGAAAAGAGTTCTATCGGTGACCAGAGCTTCATGCACTGACAGAAGCATCATTCATGCACCAATGGACATAGGTTCATCATGTTGCACTGTTACTAGAGCTTCTTCCTGCACTGAGTACATTAGTTTTACCCTAACTTTAGTTAGTGACCTTTTTTTATATTTGGAATAATCGCATTTCCAGACGTTACTACTCTGTGCCTTCGTGGTTGGAGGGACAGAGTTGATCGACCGGAACCACCCTTTATTGTGAAACTTGACAATACAGAGAAGGGCGCTCTATTTTCCTTCAAAGAGGGAAGCTATCGATAACCTGCCTAATCTTTTATGCTGCTGCACCTCCTGGCCACCTTAGGGGAAGGAATCTAAATGCCGGTACGAAGTCGATTTTCCTAAAGAAAAATGTGAGCTATTTATCCTCTTCAAGTTCCGGCGTTGAGGCGGGGTGAGAAACCACAATAGCAAGAGAATTTTTTGATAAAATCCATGAAGTAGAACCAGTCCCGTCTGTCAGTGTGTGCTAGAAATTCGCTAAATTGGAGGGTTTGAAAGCGTGAACCTGTTTTTGGGCAGCAAAAGGAAGGAAACCTTCTGTGGATTAGCCGAACGACACAAGAAGAAAGTCTAAAGAGGAGCTGGGTACTTTAAAAAAAATATAATGGCATCAAATTTGCCTGTCTATTTAGGGTTTCCTCTAGAGAATAACTGCGGCGGTTAGGTCAGTTGGGATTGTTTATGTTTCTACTAAATTATTTCAGAAGGATTGGCTGTTATTTGTTTATGCGATCTATAGGTTGCGATTTTTTGCGTTTCTTCTAAATTATGTCAGGAGGACTTGAACAAGTTAGGTTTTCATAAATCTTGTAGATAACTGCATTTCAACTACAGCTTTCATCTTTGCCTTTTATCTTCAGTTCTTCCTGAAATCTGTCTTACACTAAATGTGAATTAGCTAGTTTCTACAATATGATTGCCTACAATAGTGTGCAACGATAATGAGCTCGAGGTCTCAATAGAGGAAGCGAGAGACATGGAAGCTACCTGGTAGATTTAGAATGCTCCCATCAAGATACTAGAACACCACAAGAGCCTACACAAAGGTAAACTCAATAGCGCACTCTTATAAATTTTTTGTTTATAGCATTGGAAGTCCATTTAATTTAATAAAAGCATTCATGTCTACATTGCACAACTTGATTATGGATTGCAATATACACAAAAGTCCTGGAAATGCTCCATATCCTAATGTTCAATTAATTTGGACCAGAAGTAAGATCAGAAGGAATATATAGTAATGGAGATTGATTTGAAAAAAAAAATGAAACTAATTAGATATCCTCTAGCTTGATGAGTAACGATAGACAATAAACAAAGCACAGTATTAATGTTTTAGTGTTATGATTCTACAGAAATATGCTAATAAAAGAAATAATAGAGTACATATTTGTTTCAACCATGATCAGAATTTGAATACATTGTGTTTTCTCTTTGTGTGTACAGAATCGAGTCCAGAAGCTTTCACTCATCCATCCCATTTTGGTCCATTCACTTCATAGTTGTTTCTCCTTGTTGGGCTACTTGTCTCTAATCCTGGCCGCTAAGTTGGGAGTGCAATAAGGGTCCCTCTAACCAGGAGTGCAGTATGGGTAAGGACATTCATAGCTAGCGGTCATGGCATAGCTAGTGATCATGGTAGTCATAGCTCTGCAACTCCTGCATCAATGTGGAGGAAGAAGAGAACTAAGAACACTTAGTATGGAAATGATGCACGTGTGTGTTACATGAAACATCCTACATTACTATAAGCCTTACTTACAGTTAGCATTTGTTGCTTTCCTCCTCAGCCAATCTATCAAGTCGTGCATTGCAATACACTGCAATAAAACATGTGTCATGGAAAATCAACAGTTGCCATGACAGGGGGTAGGTTCTTAGCATAAAGTATGTTTTTGCTAACAATAAATATCAGTAAATATTAGAAGTAATGCTAGAAGTGATCTAGCATTAGTTGGTTTTATAAAGTGCATGCTAAAAGATCAACTTTATCATAAGCTTTTTTTTCAAAAATGAACCGACTGCCTGGATATGAGGCCAAATAAGAAGATGATTGTGTTGATTGGTTGAAATAACAGTGCTTTCATATTGATTTGCTTATCAAAAGCAGTATTCGTAAATGCCTAATAAATGCCAATTCAAACTTTGAATAAAAAGTTGAAAATTGTTTCGATTTATGTGCAATTAAATTGAAACGGTGGCAAGGCCTTTCATAAAGTCCCTGCTAGCCTAAGGGGCAGGGACTAATAAGCCCTAGGAACTAATAAGTGGGAGGTTTTTCTTACTATGTAAGAACTCAATTTTTACACATAAAAAGAACATATTATACATTTCGGCAATTTAAAATCGATATTGATGCAATCCAAGTGTATACATTGTGTTTCAATGGACAATGTTGCCACACCATCGTTGTAAAGTGCACCACTTTCCTTTTCTCTCATCATAGAGTTAGATTTATAGTGAAATTATAAAAATATATTTGTGTTAGTCAGGTTTTGATCGAAATCTCATATATCTTTGTGCAAATGGTGGTGTATGAGGCTATCATTTATGCATTCATCGAATTCGAGTGGACAATGGCCACAATTTTTTTTGTATTTTTATATGATGTTCTTCACACTCATTTACAACACATACACTCAATTACAACACATATTATGGGGATTATGACGGTGGGTGTCACTCCTAATGCAAGAATTGATTCCATTCTCTCCACCGGTTTCCGCTACAGAGATTTGATATTGTATTATAATTCAATTTTTGAATGGGATGGAAATAAGGATTGTGACTAGTATAGTGTGTAGGTTTTTAAAAAATTAAAAATAAGTGTATACATAACACACATATATATGAAACTATAATGACAAGGCTTGAGGAATTTGTTTTAAATACTTGCATTTGCATTGAATAATATTGGATATCAACAAAAGCAAAGATTAGAGATAAGATATATAATTTTTGCAAGGTTGTGTTGAAGACAAGATTCATTGTTTCTATAAGGATATAACAAACATAAACTTAACATACAGAGGAATTATATGTTATAATGAGAAACCATATGTTATCAATAGATTAAAATATTTTGACTTGTACGGTGTGTGCAAGCTAATGAGAGTCTCTTTTGACACATTAAATCCAATAGAAAACTAAAAAAACAGGCATCCATCAACTTACATGGATATTTTGAGACACTTACATAATGAATATTGCGATGAGTAAAAAAAATTAAATGTAGGAAATTGAATGACGTTTCCAAATATATATATATTTTCTATTGAAAATGTTCTTAACTATCTAAAGTTAGATCTTTTTTAACGGACAATTTTTATTTTTTGGACAAATTATAAGGCATATGTTTTTGTGGGTGCAACCTTTGAGTGACTAAATGATGGAATAAACTTATGAAAAATGGTATACATCTAGATAACAAATAGTACTAATGCACGACACCCCCACTACAACACCTAGACACCCCCACTCGCATGCACATGTCACATCCACGGGTCTTCCCTTACCACTAACACCATGTTCTCTCTATCACTCACAGACCAATCCAACTAACTCTAACCCCTACACCCCTATTACATCCCCTCTACAACACCTAGACACCCCCACATTAATATAACCCCCAACTCCTAAAATCCTAACACACAACATTCCTCTCTCTCTCTCTCTCTCACATACACACACATCCATAGGTCACCCCATACAATAAGGACCCCCCCCTCCACTCTATATTTTTATCTCTCCCTCTCTCTCACACACACCCTCAACTCTAACCCCCATCCTTCCTATCTATTCCCCAACACCCACCCCCCTATTACATCCCCTCTACAACACCTAGACACCCACACATTAATCTACCCCCCCCATTCCTAAGCTCCTAACACGCCCCTTCCTCTCTCTCTCTCTCTCTCTCTCACTCACACACACACACACACATCCCTTTGTCTCCCCTTACCACTACCACCCCCTAACCTATCTCTCTCTCACACACACACATCCGTTGAGTTTTAAAAAAATATAGTTAGGTTGAAGAGAGGGGGGGTGTTAAGGCGCTAAGACTTAGGGAGTTCTTGTTAATTCCCCCTAAACATTGAATGATCCCTTAGCCGTGGAACTACCTTCTTAAATGCTCCAAAATGTTATTCGAGCAAAATGCACACTTGTTTTCTGTGGTTAAAACGCACTCCCGTTTTTGTTAACAATAACGAGTGCACGTTTTGTTTAAGTATAAACAATAGTAGTCCCTATTCGAGAAACACTCTATCATATTTCACACAGGTTTCACAGTCTGCGCACAATTTGAGGTTGCAGACAGTGCGTTCATTCTCTTCTTCACCATATTATCACACAATTTATTTTTGACATCAAGCATCTCCATCACAAGTGTTTAAGTATTGCTTGGAGCATGGTATACATTGAGGAGAAAGAAAGAAAGCATTAATTGAGCAAGAAATAAACCAAGCTTGGGGAATCTCCCATTGAGGAGCACCATAGAGAATCTCCACCATTTTTTTTCTTGCAATTGAGGAGCTAGCAAAGGCAACATTAACTTGGTCATTGTGGTGGAGTATGTAGACACAATTGAGCAAGAAAGAAAACAAGCTTGAGGAATCTCCCATTGCGAAGCACCATAGAGCATTTCTACCATTGTTTTTCTTGCAACTGAGGATCTAGGAAATGCAATATTCTTCCCAATATTCCCCCTAACTTTAGTATCTAGACACAATTGAGCAAGGAATAAACCAAGCTTGGGGAGTCTCCCATTGAAGAGTGCCATTGACCATCTCCACCTTTTTTTTATTGCATTTGAGGAGCTAGAAAAGGCAATCTTCCTCCCAATCTTCCCTTTAATTTGAGTATCTAGACACAATGAGCAAGAAAGAAACCAAGTTTGGGGAGTCTCCCATTGAAGAGCACCATTTTTTTAATTGCACTTGAGGAGCATCAAAGAAAATATTTCATTGGTCATGTGGTGGAGTATCTAGACACTTGATTGTTCAAGAAAGAAACCAATCTTGGGTAATCTCCCGTTGAGGAGCACCATATATCATTGATCATTGTGGTGATGGGACACTCACGCAATCGAGCAAGAAAATCAACAAGGGAGGGGATACCCTATGAAATCCTTGAAGAAATTAGAGAAAAGAAAAGAAATGACATGACCAATAGAAGATGCTCTATGTACACTCAACCAATTCTGATTGTTGAGGATGCCACAGTTCTTCCTACCAATCCACATCAAGAAAGACAAACGCATTCACTTGAGGCGCCTTCGGTCTCCATTTTAGTTGAAGAACGAGCACCGTATGGCACTGATCAAGGAGTAAAATGTAGGTGCACATCAAGGCCACCTAAAACCTTTGCATATTTAATTGGATGTGGGTATACAAGTGATGAAGTTAGAGAGATGTTTAATGCCGACCATATGCTTGAAGAAGAAAATGTTATTCAGACCACCCAGGAGGATTTCCAATTGCCACCGTTTGACCGACAGCAAGAGACGAAAGGACATGAAGCTCATGTGCAAACGCTAGACCGACCGGATGATATGGTACAGGGTGTAGTTACAACCTCCCTACCTCCATTAGCAACTTCACACCGAAGAAATACAAAACGTATACAGATCGATGAAAGTCTCATTGGTTCAATTGAAGGTACATTTTCTAAACATAGTATTGCATATCAATATCAACATATACTTGTCAACTATTTTTATTCTAAATGTGATGGAGATAAATGTAGATTATTTCTATCGTTGTTAAAATATAGGTCTATGACTGTTGTTAGGAGAAACTTAAGGATAAAGATGATAAATAGTTCTGAACCAAGTTCTCATGTTGTCAGAAGTTTAGTAGATGCATTTAGTACTATTGGAAAGAAATATCGTTTAAAGGATCGCAATGCAGCTTGTCGTGTGTTTTCACAATCAATCGTGAACAAAAGCACTAGGGCCCTTCGACTTCTTAATCCTACATCCAAACTTGTAGGATTGGATATCAAAGCACTCTGTAGGTATTGTTATAGAAGAGAACAACTTGAATTTGGTCAAACAGATGTCTCGTCCTTCATTGGCAGGTTTCCACGCTCTGATATGAAGCTCATTTATGCGGTAAAGGGACTGGTGTATGAGATTTGGCGTGACAATAGTAGACCTTCATAAAGAACTTAACTTGGGACAAATATCATTCGAGAAATGTAAATCATGGTATTGTAAAATAAACACAACTCGTAACACATGTTGTTGTCGATATCACATTGAGTATGGTTATTATTATGACACATATATACATATATTGTGTGTATTGCATAACACTCTTGTGCAGGAATGCTCAACTACATTGCCACCGACATCATCTAGAGACTTTATTCATAGCATTTTGTGTATAAGGACAGAAGGTTGCACATTTTAGCAAAGGCCTTGTGTAGATGGGACATGCCCAAGGTTTGATGGAATGACATTTTTGGACAAATGCATACATGTGACCAATGAACATGAACTTGGGAGACATGAAGTGAACTTGCAGTCATTCAAATATGTCACATATGATATCGGTGGAGGGAATGAAATAAAGAAAAAATACAATTGGTCACCTCTCAGGTTAGTAACGAGTTCTTGAAAGGTATTATTTTATTCATGTATTTCTACTTCATATATGTAACAACCTATTGATATGTACATCTTTATTGTTGATCTACCAGGTACTGGTTTGCAACTTCATGGATGAATTATTTGAAAAGACACAACAGTATGTAACACATGTACATGTGGCTCGTTGGTAAGATGACCAGTTTAGAACATGCAGGGATACATTTCCTATTGGAACTATATTACCAGTGGTCGATTTTGCAGAAAAATACACTCTTCAACCACAAAACGAGAATAAGTCAATATTATCACTCAGAACAGGTCAGCATAATGGTCCATATCACCTATAGACATTGGGCAGATAATACTAAAGAGAAAAGGGTTATATTGAAGGAGTATCACTTTTACATAAGTGATGACACGTGTCATGACTTGGATTTTGTACAACACAACTTTCAATTGTTCTACAATCACCTGGACGATAACAATATATAGATGGAACACCATTGGATTTAGTATGATGGTTGTGTGGGGCAATTAAAAAAATATCGTGTCTTCCAATGGTTGTGTATTCTCCACAAGAGGCACAAGGTGCCACATATTTGGAACTATTTTGAGACCGGACATGGAAAATGGAAACATTATGGAGCAAGTGCATGCATCAAGACTGCATTACGTAGGAAAGAGATGGAATTCACAACTATTTCTCTCATCCGAGATGCAAAGACCATTGTTGCATGGTGTTCTTCAGTGATGGGGCAGGGAGCCAGAAGGCAAGAAGACCAATCATCTCAAAAAGCACATGTACATAGATATTTTTGGGAGATGGTTGATGTAGATCGATCACACCTATATGAGTGCAAGACCGTCCAAGAAACTCATGCATTCCCTTCAGTTAGAACATCAAACAATGCTATGGTTGAAATGTGGACAAGGAAATTCTCTTGTTTTTGTTATCCATGTAACAATGGTGAATGGGACAACTGTGAATCCCCAGATTGGGTTGACTTCTGGTATCGTGTATCAATCCCCACTGGTCAACAAATAACTACAGAATTATCATAGTTGGAGGAGGGCCATTTGAGCATTTCACATGACTATGACCATATTTCAGATCTCGTACAACCAGGTTCGACTATTTTGTTGATAACTTTGAAATGTTTGATGACTATTTGTGTTTAGTTAGCTGACTCCTAGGTATGCATTTTATTTTATGCAGGGAACATATACGTAGTGATTTCCCTGAGAGGAAATGAATGGCACATTGACTACTGGTTGGCACATTGCTTAGATGGGAAGCAAACCCTCATTGTCTCATTAAGAAACTTCGAGGGAAATGATTTTTCAATTGGTTCGATGGTTATCAAAGGAGAATATTTTACACAGGTTACCCATGCACGAAAGGAAAAAGGTTATGTATTTGAATATTATAGACCAGGTCAAATTGTATACCATTATACAAACTTAGTTACTGGCACAAACCTCCAGCTACAAACAATGCCAAGCTAGAACTCATCAAAGTCATGATACTTGTTGCCTTACTCTGAGCATGAGAGGCTAAAGGATACCGTTGCTATTAGAGGTGATCCCAATGGTCTAGTCGAATGACCACAGGTAGGTATTCAGGTATGTGGTAGTCAGTTATTTTGGTTTCATGGTCTCACTGATTATTTATAGCTTGATAGATTGACCGCTTGATAGATTAATAATTTGAATAGGCTTCTACAGCTTGATAAATTACACAAGCTTCATCATGGATTTGTTGTATTATATTCATACTTACATGAATCACGCCATATATCCGAAGACCATTATCTAGCACTCTATCTGGGATATGTCTATGGCATCTACCTTGAATCTTGAAGTTGGTCTTATATGGACATCTCCTTGAATCCAATAATTTGATTCTCCATGGGATCCATGTAGTTAAGGAGTGGTAATCCTAGCCTAATAACCATCGCCAATCCTAGCTTACAAACCCTATAGACAATCCTAGTGACTCTAGCTTGCACCATAAACCATAGTTTGCATTCTAAACCATAGAAACCATGGTTTGGATCCTAGAGGTAGGAATTATATGCCTCTGGGGAGGGATTCAACGGGTGTTCCTTAAAGCTTGCAGGAGGTGGGATTCAACGTGCCATAGAATGATGGTCATGGATCGGATCGATGAACCATCAACTCTATTGGATTCAAGGCATCAGGATAGTTCTAGGGTGTCCCTCTACACTGGATCCATGGACAAGGGATCCTGTTTTAGGTCAATTTTGGAAACTAGGGTTTTACTTAGTAAGGGAATGTGAAATTTTTGCACATAGGGTTCAACATTGCAAATTCCTCGACCGTGAATGTGTGGCTAGAGTTACCACATTAAAAATTCCTTAAAATTCTTGCATGACCCACCTAAACCCTATTTTGATGTACGGTTTCCATTCTATGCCCCGGGTAGGGATTCAACAGGTGTCCCTGAAAGCCTGTAGGAGGTGGGCTTCAACATGCCATAGAATGATGACCATGGCTCGGATCGATGAAATGTTGAATCCGTTGTATTCAGGACATTAGGATAGTTCTAGGGGTGTCCCTCTACTCTGGGTCCATGGATAAGGGATATTTTTTAGGTCAATTTTGGAAACTAGGGTTTTGCTCAATAAGGAAATGAGAAATTTTTGCACATAAGGGTCAACTTTGCAAATTAATCGACCATGAATGTGTGGCTATAATTCCCACATGGAACATCCCTAAACATGATTTCATGACCCACCACAACCTTGTTTTGATGAATGGTTTCCATTCTATGCCCTGGGTAGGGATTCAAGAGGTGTCCCTGAAAGCCTGTAGGAGGTGGGCTTCAACATGCCATAGAATGATGGTCATGGCTCGGATCGATGAACTATCAAATCTGTTGGAGTTAGGACATCGAGATAGTGTTAGGGGTGGCCCTCTACTCTAGGTCCATGGACAAGGGATATTTTTTTAGGCCAATTTTGGAAACCAGGGTTTTTCTTAGTAAGGGAAGGTGAAATTTTTGCACATAGGGGTCAAATTTGAAAATTCCTCGATCATTAGCATGTGGCTAGAGTTTCCAGATGGAACCTACCTAAACACGCTTGTATGACCCATCAAAACCCCATTTTGATGCACGGTTACCATTCTATGCCCCGGGTAGGGATTCAACAGGTGTCCTTGAAAGCCTATAGGAGGTGGGATTCAACGTGCCATAGAATGATGAGCGTGGCTTAGATTGATGAACCGTCGACTCCATTGAATTTAGAACATCGAGATAGTGCTAGGTTTGGCCCTCTACTCTAGGTCCATGGACAAGGGATCATGTTTTAGGTCAATTTTCAAAACTAGGGTTTTTCTCAGTAAGGGAATGTGAAATTTTTGCACATAGGGGTCAACATTGCAAATTGCTCAAACATGAACATGTGGATAGCGTTCCCACATGGAACCTCCCTAAACACACTTGAATGAGCCATAAAATCACCATTTTATGCACGATTTCCATTCTATGCCCCAGGTATGGATTCAATAGGTGTCCCTGAAAGCCTGTAGGAGGTGGGCTTCAAGGTGCCATAGAATGATGGACGTGGCTCGGATTGAAGAATCATTAAATTCGTTGGATTTAGGACATTGGGATAGTGATAGGGGTGGCCCTCTACTCTGGGTCCATGGACAAGGGATCATTTTTTAGGTCAATTTTGGAAACTAGGGTTTTGCTGAGTAAGGGAATGTGAAATTTTTGGACATAGAGGTCAACTTTGCAAATTCCTCGACTGTGAATGTGTGGCTAGAATTCCCACATGGAACCTACCTAAGAACACTTGTATGACACACTAGAACCCCATTTTAATGCACGGTTTCCATTCTATGCCCCAGGTAGGGATTCAATGGGTGTCCTTGAAAGCCTGTAGGAGGTGGGCTTCAACGTGCCATAGAATGATGACTGTGGTTCGGATCGATGAATCGTTGACTCCGTTGGATTTTAGGACATTGATGTAGTGCTATGGGTGGCCCTCTACTATGGGTCCATGGACAAGGGATCCTATTTTAGGTCAATTTTTGAAACTAGGGTTTTTTCTTAGTAAGGGAATGTGAACTTTTTGTACATACAGATCAACTTTGCAAATTCCTCGACCGTGAACATGTGGCTAGCATTCCCACATGAAAAATTCCTAAACATGCTTGCATGACCCACCGAAACCCCATTTTGATGCACAATTTCCATTCTATGACCCAGGTAGGGATTCAACAGGTCTCCCTGAAAAGCCTCTCAGAGGTGGGCTTAAACATATATACTGATGGTTTGTGTTTAATTGGAATCAAAAAGAAGAAAGGATACCCACAATAGGGTGAGACACATAATTGTAAAGAAGTATTAATTGATATCTATTTGAAGGTGAGTGTAGATATTCCCCTCTTGAAAAAATACTTGTTGCAAACTATTATTCCATGTGTAGATGTTGAGAATTATGTTACCTATTGTGAGGTGTTGAACTTGAATTATTTCCCATCATTGTCAAGGAATAAATAACCACGGTTAGTGTTTTCATCAAGGTGAAAGGAGTTGTTAATCTCTATGTTGAGGGGAATTTATCTTAGGATCTCATATCATTCGCGAGACTGGAAATTTGAAAGAAGGTTGTTTCCATATTAATTTAGACTAGTCATCCAAGAGATGTGAGAATTTGTACAATGAAATGAAGGAGGAGGCAATGTCATTACGTCATTAACCATGCAATGTAACATGTTTATTTTTAGAAACAAGCGACCAACCTATTATGCCATTATTACAAAATATATCTATTCACGCTACAAATGTTTCAAATAATACTCCATAAACATAAATTTATAAAACAAGATTCACAATAGTACTTCTCCAATCAATTTAAACCATAATAAAATCACACATAATTTTCATCTCTTCCAAAGTTATTCCTCGAGGCGATTCATCAAATGCGATGTACATTAACAAAATGATAAAATACCGTGGAGGATATACATAATGTGAAATATATGATCATAACCATTATTTTGAATCAACCTTATACTCAGATACTTTTAGGTTTGATGTGTATCCCATATATTCGTTAGATGAAAGATATCATGCCAAACACCAATTTCATTTACGTATACCACATAGGTGCATCACTTAGGAGTGCCAACTTTGTGCATCCTTTAAAAGTGTGTTAGGTTGTTATGTGGGTAAGGTGCTTTTGTATTCCACTTAGTTGGATCAGTTGCTTAGGTGTGTTGGGTGCTCATCTGTGTTAGGTAGGTTCCATCTTTGTGAATACAATTTAACATTGTATATGCAATTGGAGCATGGTAAAATACAATTTAAATGTACATTTTTGTCATTACGTAATATTGTAATTGTGCATTGTTCTCAAATTTATAATCGGATATGTCCATGCAATCGAAAAATCTATCAAAAATTGGGAACATTACCCATAGAAACATTCTTGGCCACAAGTGTATAATCACACATAAAAGACTGAACCATGAAGATATCAAGAGCCTTGATATGAAATATTTTTTATATCATGAAAGTTATATTAAAAAAATAGAAGGCCCTTATATGTCCTATCAATGTACATGTATAAAAAAAATATTTGATGCACATGCAAACAAAAGTACATTTGTCCTAAATAACGCCCCTATACTCTAAATTCCTCTTGTATACAAAAATACATATTTTTCCTGGACTAACACATCAAAACTCTAAAATTCTATTGTTTTTTCTCGACCCTGATGCTTGTTGCCTCTGTCCACAACCATTGTGCATCTCTGGCAACTACAAATCAATGCCAATATTTCTTGATCAGGTAACTGAACTAGTACTGTCCAACAATAGGAAAGTTTGAAAATTTAAAATATGAATCAATTGTACATAAAAAAACACTCACCGCATCCATATGGGGTATAGATGCCTCTGGTGCCCTCCTCCTTGTAGAGAGTCTCTCTGCAATTATTCTCTGCAAATAAAAAAAAATGTCAATTATCTCAACAATTATCAACATGTACATGAATGAGAAAGTACTAAACAATTATGTAAAAAATGAACATCTCACCAAAAAAATTTGTTCATGGGAATGAGACTGGGTTTCTTCAATAGAAAAAGGAGCCGTAGGTTGAACATCAACCTCGGTCGCATGCACTAATGGACCAGGGTATGGCTACATTCACCAAATGATAAAATAGTTAGACATCGTGCATGTCCATAGACAATACAAATGAGCTGTACAATTAAAAATATTCAAGTAGATGTACCTCTGTGTGACTTACCCCTATTGTAGATGTAGCATTGAATGCAGCATCAACAACCCCACTAAGGTCTAGTATGGATGACTCTACATCCTGATGCTGTAAACATGCAAAAATAACATTAAGAAAAACTAGTTGTGTAGTGAATTCAAAGCTAACCAGCAACTACCATTGGAAGTGTGGACATTACCGTGGAATGAGTAGGCTGATTGTCATGGACACCCGCTCTTTTTCAGGAAGAGGTTCATCTGGTTTAGATAACTCGCTTATCTACGTTTGGACTACGGGGAGATCCAAACCAAAGAGGTGGTGTAGGGATTTGCGATGATGTCTGCAGTTATAAAGTGTTACCATAATTAGACATGGACATGAATGGATGGAATAATATGTACTAAAAAACTAACATGTTGTAATATACTTACCCCTGCATGGTACATATATCCCCCATGGGAGGGACCGCTGCCAACAATTTATTGCCCCTCTTAAGATCCAGATAGCATATGCAAGTTTAAACATTATAAATATTAGAAATCTATAAAGGAGTGTAAAGTAATAAATTTAAGTACTTCGAACAAGACTCAATCATTAACGATGCACTTACATTCTTCAGGTAATCATAAATTCCACCTCGGAGGAATT
>LPNX010309293.1:231327-261327 GCA_001517045.1 Pseudotsuga menziesii | reverse complement strand
CTCCGTAGGTATTCTATTAGAAGAGAACATCTTGACACAACCACCCAGACGGATTTTTGGGCCTTTGTTGGTTGGTTGCCACGTTGTGACATGAAGCTAGTTGATGCAGTAAAGGGACTAGTGCAGAGTTTTTGGCATGATCACACAAGGCCTTCTTCAAACTGGAAGGATGTACTAAAACTGAGAAGGGGTTCAAAGGATCGTGAAACACATATTAAGCAGCTTCTTGATATAACACAGACAGAACTATACAAGAAATTTAGGAATGAACATATACAATTGAATTTGGGGCAAAGATATTTTGAGAAATGTAAGCCCTGGTATGTTAGAATAAATACTCTTCGTAACACTTGTTGTTGTAGATACCATGTAGAATATGAATATTACTATGAAACATTTTTGTACATTCGTCGTGTGTTGCATACTAACCATGTGCATGATTGCTCCTTGACAATACCATCGACCTCATCAAGAGAATTCATTCATAGTGTCATGTGCAATAGGCCTGAGGGGAAAACTTACTATGCAAAATCCTGTTTGGATGGAACTTGCTCCAACTGTGTTGGAATGGAATTATTGAGCCAATGTATGCACGAGACTGGAGACAATGAATTTTGGAATATGGTTACAGACATGAAAAGTTTCAAATATATCAGCTATGAAATAGTCCCAGGGAAAGAAAGCAAGAAAATACAATTGGTGACATCTCAGGTACATGCATTTATCTATAAATTTATGTTTGAACAATTGCATTTCATTCCTTACAAAAAAACCTGATATTGAGATCATTTTGTGTCAACAGGTACAATTTAGTGTCTTCATCAAGGAATTTATTGAAAAGACACATCAATGTGTTCATCATGTCCACTTGGCACGATGGTAGGATGAGAAGTTTAGAATATCCAGAGATACATTTCCTCATGGAACTATACTTTCAGTTGTTGATTTTGCCGAGAACTACACTCTGCAACCTCAAAATGAGATCCAAAGTCAGTATTATCACTCTGAGCAGGTTTCCTTGATGGTGCATATCACATATAGGCATGGCCCAAATAGCAGTGAAGAGCAAAGATAAATTCTAAAGGAATATCACTTCTGCATAAGTGATGATAGGTGCCATGAATTCCACTATGTATGTCATTGCTTCATCATGTTCTATGGTCATTTCAAGGGCAGGAACATACAGATGGATAAACACTGGATTTGGTCTGATGGATGTGCTGGTTAGTTCAAAAATGCACGCATATTTCAATGGTTGTGTTCATTGCATAAAAACTACAAAGTTCCACATATGTGGAGCTATTTTGAGACTGGGCATGGTAAAGGAGAGCATGATGGAGCTGGAGCATGTGTCAAAACAACCCTACGAATAGAGGAATTGAAATTATCTACAATATCTACTATTCGAAATGCTCAATCTATAGTCAGGTGGTGCACGTCAGTAATGGGAGAGGAATTAGCTATGCAAGTAGAATCCACAAGAAAGAGACATGTGGAGAGATTTTTGTGGGAGGTGGTAGACATAGATCGTTCACATGCATGGGAATACAAGACTGTTCCTATGACTCATGGCTTTTATTCGGTTCAAAGCTCTGATAACCCAGTATTAGAAATTTGGACCAGAAAACTCGCTTGTTTTTTCCCGCCTTGTTGTGATGGTGCCTAGGATGTGTGTGAATCATTGGATTGGGTTGATGGATGGGATTGCATATCACTTCCACTTGATCATTGTGCAATTGTTGATTTAACTCCATTGGAAGAAGACCAATCGTCTATTTCTATAGATTTTGATCATGTATCAGACCTTGTACAACCTGGTATGATGCATTTCCTTAACATTTTTTTGTAAAATTTACATAGTCTTGAGACTCACATTAATGACCTTGTATCACACGAAAAATATTTGATCATATACCTACAATCATACTATGCAGGACACATATACATAGTGGTTTCCTCAAAATATAGTGAATGGGGTGGTGATTACTGGTTGGCACATTGTATAGAGGGAAAGCAAACCCTCATTATGTCCATGACTGATCATGAAAACAACCACTTCCCCATCGGGTCTATGGTTGTTAATGGTGAATACCTTACACATGACAACAGTGCAAGAAAGAAGGGTGGATATGTTTACAGGGATTACAAACCAAGTGCAAGTGTGTATCACTTTATGAACTTAATCATTGGTACAAACCTCCAGGTACGAACAATGCCTAGCTGAAATTCATCGAAGGTACGCTACTTCTAACTGGATACAGAGCACGAGAGACTAATGGAGACCATCATTATAAGAGATGATCTAGAGGGATTGGTTGTATGATAATAGGTGGGATCTAGCATGATGAGGTATGTATCATAATTTTAATTTTCCCATGTATGTTTCTAATTATGAATTTGTCAATTTTGTGTTCTTGATATGAGAAATTTTCCATAATGTTGTTTATAAGTATGCCAAAAGTTCTCTAGTATGTCAAGTTAATGAACATGCCAAATTTTACATATGATCAATAAACCATATATATCAATCATATGAACATTTCAATATCTCATTCACATGATATACATAACATTAGAATATATACATGTACCTCTGTAGGTCATACCTATCAAAGTTCTTTTTAGGCTCTCTTATAGGACTAAAACCCTAATTTTTCAAGTAGGTAATATTGTCAATGTTTTCAGCTGATATATACAACTAGGATGATGGAAACAAGATGCCGCAACGATAAACTTATGTTTTAAGGCTTGTATAATTTCCTTCTTGACAACTCACCTCTTATACCTGCATGTCCATTGCCAAAGGGTAGTGCCTAGTAGTGTTGGAACTTCATCTCATTTTTATTTATTGAGAAGTTTAATTTATACTTAAAAGATAATAAAATATAATAAGAGATTTATTTAACTTTGTTTTTAGTTGATTATGCTTTTTTGAACATTGAAAGTGGAAGAAAATAGCCTACTAATATTGACACAAACAACTCAAAAGTAACATGCGCTAACATTATGCATGTGAAGTAGGTCAACATCATGCATGTGAAGATATTAAGTGATAAACTTAATAAACAAACAAAATTTGGAACCTCTCATGCTTTCAAAAGGTTAATGTTTCATGTAATGCATAATAGAAAATTTTGGGAGGTTGACATGTTGGGTCATTGGTGTAATTGAAATTGTGATATTTTAATTTTCAATTAAAAGATATGATTTCATTAAGGAGTTTAATTTCCAATTAAAAGATAACAATAAACTCATTTACTCATGTTTCTCATTGATCATGTATTATAAAAATCCTGAAACAAAACAACATACTAGCAATGACAGAGACAACTCAATAGTAACATTAAGTTGTTGATGCACAGAAATCCATAGACAATGGGGATGCGGTTGGCATTTCCATATTTCCCATGTCCGAACCCGCTAGAAGGAGTTGATGGAATACGAAATTGCGGCTCTGTGAGGTTTTTTGCGCACTGGGCACAAGTCCACCAGGTGTCCCTGAACGGTATATGGAGGTGGCCTGCAACCCGCCATAGATCGATGCTCGGGCCTTCGATCGATGAACCATAGATTCCATTGGATTCGTGACATGGGATTTTAGCTAGGGTGGGGTTCTCCCTCCTGTCCATTGTCGGGTGACCTCCATCTACGGTGGTTTTTGAAGCTATGGTTTCGCTTAGTAGGGGAAAATGGAGTCACGCCAACAAGGGACAAAGCTGGAAAGCCACAAATAGTGCGGATGAGGTTGGCGTTGCCATATTTCCCATGCCCAAACACACTAGTAGGAGTTTATGGAATTCAAAATTGCAGCTCCGTGAGGTTTTTTCCGCATCGGGCACAAGTCCACTAGGTGTCCCTGAATAGTATCTGGAGGTGACCTTCAACTCGCCATATATCGATACTCGGGCCTCCGATCAATGAACCGTCGATTCCGTTGGATTTGTGACATGGGATTTTATCTAGGGGGGGACCTCTCCCTCCTGTCCATTGCCCGGTGATCTACGTCTATGGTGGTTTCTGAAGCTAGGGTTTTGCTCAGTAGGGGACAATGAAGTCATGCCAACGAGGGCCAAAGATAGAAAGCTGTGGATGGTGGGGATGTGGTTGGCATTGCCATATTTCCCATACCCAAACACGCTAGCAGGAGTTGACGGAATTCAAAATTGCGGCTCCGTGAGTTTTTTTGCGCACCGGGCACAAGTCCACCAAGTGTCTCTGAACGGTATCTGGAGGTGACCTGCAACTCGCCATAGATCGATGCTCGGGCCTCTGATCGACGAAACGTTGATTTTGTTGGATTCGTGATGTGGTATTTTAGCTAGGGGGGGCCTCTCCCTCCTGTCCATTTCCCGGTGACCTTCATCTACGGTGGTTTTTGAAGCCAGGGTTTCGCTTAGTAGGGGACAATGCAGTCACGCCAACGAGGGCCAAAGATGGAAATCCATAGACGGTGGGGATGCACTTGGCATTGCCATATTTCCCATGCCCAAACACGCTAGCAGGAGTTTACAGAATTCAAAATTGCGGCTCCGTGAGGTTTTTTGCGCACTGGGCACAAGTCCACCAGGTGTCCTTGAACAGTATCTGGAGGTGACCTGCAACTCACCATAGATCGATGCTCAGGCCTTCAATCGATGAACTGTTGATTCTGTTGGATTCATGACGTGGGATTTTAGCTAGGGGGGGGCTCTCCCTACTGTCCATTTCCCGGTGACCTCCGTCTACGGTGGTTTCTGAAGCTAGGGTTTTGCTCAGTAGGGGATAATGTAGTCACGCCAACGAGGGCCAAAGCTGGAAAGCCACAGATGGTGGGGACACATTTGGTGTTTCCATATTTCCCATGCCCAAACACGCTGACAGGAGTTGACTAAATTCAAAATTGCGGCTCCATGAGGTTTTTTGCGCACTGGGCACAAGTCCACCAGGTGTCCCTGAACAGTATCTGGAGGTGACCTGCAACTCGCCATAGATCGATGCTCGGACCTCTGATCGATGAACCGTCAATTTCGTTGGATTTGTGACATGGGATTTTAGCTAAGGGGGGGCCTCTCCCTCCTTTCCATTGCCCGGTGACCTCTGTCTACAGTGGTTTCTGAAGCTAGGGTTTCACTCAGTAGGGGACAATGCAGTCACGCCAACGAGGGCCAAAGCTAGAAAGCCATGGACGGCGGGGATGCGGTTGGAGTTTCCATATTTCCCATGCCCAAACATGCTGGAAAGAGTTGACGAAATTAAAAATTGTGGCTCAGTGATTTTTTTTGCGCACCGGGCACAAGTCCAACAGGTGTCCCTGAATGGTATCTGGAGGTGACCTGCAACTCACCATAGATCGATTCTCAGGCCTTTGATCGATGAACTGTCGATTCCATTGGATTTGTGACGTGGGATTTTAGCTAGGGGGGGCCTCTCCCTCCTGTCCATTGACCCGAGACCTTCGTCTATGGTGGTTTCTGAAGCTAGGGTTTCGCTCAGTAGTGGAAAATGCATTCACGCCAATGAAGGCCAAAGATGGAATGCCACGGACAGTGGGGATGTGGTTGGCGTTGCCATAATTCCCATGCCCAAACACGCTAGCAGGAGTTGATGGAATTCAAAATTCCGGCTTCGTGAGGTTTTTTGTGCATTGGGCACAAGTCCACCAGGTGTCCATGAATGATATCTGGAGGTGACCTGCAACTCGCCATAGATCGATGCTCGAGCCTTCGATCGATGAACCATCGATTTCGTTGGATTCGTGACGTGGGATTTTAGCTATGGGGGTGGCTCTCCCTCCTGTCCATTGCTTGGTGACCTCCATCTACGGTGGTTTATAAAGCTATGGTTTCGCTCAATAGGGGAAAATGCAGTCACGCCAATGAGGGCCAAACTTGGACAATGCATTTCATTACAACGAAGGCCAAACTTGGAAAACCCTATCCCTAACTAGGGTTTATTGTTCAACATGCATGGCCCATAACCATAACCCTACCAAGGAAACCCTAATCCTAACTCTAATCTTATCTTGCATTCACAACTCAATTCAGAATCAATCTAATGTCCAACTCAACTTTTTCAAATCCGGTGGACTTATGCTTCAAATCATGTTTATTCACGAAGTTGGTTCTCTGTCTTTGGATTGTATTGTAGTTCCTTTAATGCTGAGTGATTAGTCATTGGATGCATGAGGTTTGTTGAATAGTTTTGTTGGTCGTTGATGAAATGTGAAGCATGTATTGCTCTTAGTTTTATTAAATTACACTTGAGCATTGACTTAACTTGTAATTTAATGAATCCAAACTCACAATTTTTAATTAGATATATCCAATTTGTGTGCATGTAGTGAGTATGATTGAAACCTTGAAATACATTGTATTGCACTTATATTTATTAAATTACACGAGCAAGAACTTTGAATTTAGTGTGCATGTAGTGAGATCATTGAAACCTTTAAATATAATAGTTTTTTCTTTTGAAATAGTGCATTCATAAGTAATAGATAATCCACACAAATTAGTACAATAGATTGACACAAGAACATGTGGAAACCAAAGAACAAATTCAAAGTGAAATGTATCATTCATTTATAACTAAAATGTCAATGTACATGTCTCCAAAAGTACATGTATATGCAAAAGTAACCAGAAGTACATGTGTCTCCACAACTATCCAAGACTATCCAAGCCACATGTGCATTTATCCAAACTATCCAAGCCACATGTACATGTAAGTGAAATGTCAATGTACATGTCTCCAAAAGTACATGTATCCAAAACTGTCCAAGCCACATGTACATGTAAGTGAAATGTCAATGTACATGTCTCCAAAAGTACATGTATCCAAAACTGTCCAAGCCACATGTACATGTATCGAAATGTACATATCCCATAAGACACATCAATACTCAAGCTTCCTCTTGTCCTTTCTCGAGGTTGATTTTGTAGGCACATCTCTAGGACCAGTGTGCATCTCTGGATCCTACAAATTAAATATCAATTGTTAAATTCAACTAACTATGTACTAATTCATTAGCTCAATAAAATACCATATCTAAATTAACTCAACAATTATCAAAATGTTAATGGACATTGCATGAAACAATTGGTCATTAATGGACATCTCACCTCAATGAGAGACTGTGACAAAGGGGATTGTGTTCCTTGTGTAGCAGATGGAGCCATTGGTTGAACATAATAGATGGTCGCATCCATGGTCGAACCAGAGGGGGTAGGAACTGGTGGTGGTGGTGGTGGCTACAATCACCAAATGTTGAAATAGTTAGACATGTGCATGAATAAACAATAGACAAAAATAACACACTATGTCTAGATCATGTTCAAATAGTTGTACCTCTGTGTGGCTTGTTGTTATTCCAGATACCACATTGACTACTACATCAATAAATCCTGCTGCTGGTGGCTACAATCACCAAATGTTGAAATAGTTAGACATGCATGAATAAACATACGCGAGCAATAATAAACTATGTAACGATAATGTTGAAATAGTTGTACCTCTGTGTGACTTGCTGCCATTGTATATGCATCACTGACTGCTTCATCAACCATCCCTTCAAGGTTTTCAATAGTAAACTCTGGCTCCTGATGTAGTAAACATGCAAATCAAACATTAACAAAACATTTTATGCATTGGATTTCAACTTAACCAAGAAATATCATCGAAGGATATACATTACCATGGTATCAGTAACTCCATGGTCGTGGACAACTG
Organism: Pseudotsuga menziesii; assembly: GCA_001517045.1. Taxonomy (NCBI): domain Eukaryota; kingdom Viridiplantae; phylum Streptophyta; class Pinopsida; order Pinales; family Pinaceae; genus Pseudotsuga; species Pseudotsuga menziesii. Next base: position 253,620 of record LPNX010309293.1, on the reverse strand, counting down.
GACTCTTGCTAGGAGTAGGCTGCCTCATATACACATGACCCTTGTTCACATATGGCCTATGAGGAGATACAACTCCAGGAAATGGTCTAGGTGTTTCGGTTGGTGCCTATAGTCAACAAGAGTTCATGTAGTTAGACATGTGCATGATTCAATGAACATACATGTATTTAAGAAATGACATTTTTTAAATGTTTAAAATGTTTACCTCCATCACTGCTTTCCCCCATGAAGGATATGTCATCTGCCAGTTTAATAATTATAAATATTAGACCGCAGATAGCATTAGTGAACTAACATGTACAATGTGTGGAAATTAACAAATTAATAAGTATTAAAAAACTGACATTTTTAAAATGTATACCTCGGTGTGAGATACGACAATGGGTGCTATATGAATCTCTCCACCAACCAAGGGATCAGCGGATGGAATGTCATGCCCAGATATTTCCTTGGTCGATACGACCATGGAATCTACCTCCATCACTACTTTCCCCCATGAAGGATCTGGCATCTGCAAGTTTAATAATTGTAAATATTAGACTGTAGATAACATTAGTGAACTAACATGTACAGTATGTGGAAATTAACAAATTAACAAGTATTAAATAATTGAAATTTTAAAATGTTTACCTCGGTGTGAGATACGACAATGGGTGCTATAGGAATCTCTCCACCAACCAAGGGATCAGTGGATGGAATGTCATGCCCCTCTGTAGAGTGTGGAACATGGAACTCTGGGGCGTCACTGCCGACATAAAGCATAAACTGCAAGTTCACAAAATTAATATATTAGCTCAAACTATACATATGTGTACAAAGAGAAAAATAAATGAAGAATTTATTACAATTAACCATATACATACATCACTCAAAAACCCACTGAAGACAACATCCGACGAAAGACCATAGTAGGGACCACCACATGATGTGCACTCGTGAGGCTCAAAAGTAGGCTAGGAATGTGCTGATGGTGCCGCACTAGTAGATGGTCCTGCACTAAATGGGGGTACTGCACTAGTGGGTGGTACTGCACTAGAAGATGGTCCTGCACTGTGATGACTTGGTGTATGTACCACACCAGGGACAGATGTCCCTTTCTCACCCATATGTTGAACCATAGTGCTATGATGAACAACTGCCAGTGCCAAAATCAAATATGCATCACGTGTCTGTGGAATAACACGATCTACAGGTTGGACATCTTGCCTAGGCAACTGCCTACGAGGTGCAGGGATAGGGTGATCAACTTCTCTAAGCCTGGCATCGGGTCAGTTTTGGGGCATCCCCCCACCAATCCCCTAAAACGGCAATATATCAAAATAGTTTACGTGTTTACCCAACAAGAACTCTGCATACATTTTCCGAAGGAAATACAAGGGGATTTCCTTGTTGTTGTGTGGTGGCATATCAAAAACCATATACCATCTGTCCATCTAGTTATCAACAAATGGATGATATGTGGCCTATTTGCACCACTTGATAGAGATATGTGGCCTATTTGCATTTGGGATTTCCCCCGTGCGAGGGTCCCTAAACAATTAAAATATATGCTCTTTGGTAATTTTCAACTTTTTTATTGCATTGTAGCCAAGCCCATCAGTGTACACTTGTCTTTTTCTTTCTCTATATGATGTAATATCATATAGTATGTTTCTTGACAATGTAATAGTCTCAACAATTGCATCCAAAGTGGATGCAAGTGAACGTCGAATCCTATCACCACCACTAAAATCAGTACTGAGTCCTCTCAATTGGGAAAGCTCAATCAGTATTTCAGCATTTGTGTCCATAGCCGCAACTGCAATAAAAAAAAATCAATAAGGAAATCATTAGAAACATATACATGGTATATAATGACATCTCTTCAAAATTGAAAATGTAAATTAAGGAAAACTCAAGTAAGCAATTTAATGGCATTCACTTACATACATTTAAAACTTAAAATTAAACATTTAACAATTAAATAGTGAGTTCATTCAAATTCTTTCTAGAAGTTAAGGCACTTCTTCACCCTCATTGGTGACTTTTCCATGCACACTAGGGTTTAAACTTTGAATTTAGGAGTGCTATTTTGACATGTTTTGGCCTTTACATCCCTTGGATATGTACAAGAAAGGGGCAAGGGACTATTAGGACATGTGAGGCAAGAAAATGGGTGATATAGGGCTGCCACCATATCCTCTAAATATAATTGACTCGATCATGGTTGGGAACACTCTCACGATGCACTCTAGGTAGTTCATGGGTGTTCACCATTTCCATTGTTGTATAAACATGGAAACCAACCAAAAGTTACACAGAAAAATGGAGAATTTGTGGACTGGACTACAATTGGTTGTAGATGAGTTTAGAGACTTGACATGTAGAAATATATTACCCATTGCTTTTGCTATTTAAAAAAATGGTTGATAAACCTATTGATGCAGGGGCATAGAATCTTTGAGTAAAGTCATTTATGTCTTTGCTAGATCAAGGGATCTTAGGGAAACCTAGGGTCTCACATGTTTCTAATTTTCTTTATAATGTTTATAGGATAAAAGAAGCAGAATTCCTGTTCTTGTGTTTGCTAACATGGGTTTCTTACACCTTGTGCCTTATACCATATTTTTATGTTAGTTCTACCAATTGGTGTGTAATATCTAGGGCTTCTATTGTAATTGGAACATAAGCTAGCTTGTCCATTACTCTCTCTTGCATATTGTGGAGAATTATGAGATATGTGTTGTTTAGAACCCTATTTAGTAGTAATTTTGTGTCTCTCTTATAGTATTTTTGTTCCTTTTTGTTTATGCCTCTCAATCTCATTATGATGTGGGCTTTCTATCTTTCTTTGTCTTTAATTTGAATGTAGGTATATATTGTTTTTTTAATTGTTAAAATCCTTGGCTTATAATTTTAGCCTCCTTCCACACACACTCTATACTTGTGTTTGTTTTATATATTTATAGCCTTTTGGAACATTGAATATCTATTAGACATGATGTTTTTGTTTCTTATAGCCTCCTTTAGTTTGATGTGTGAACCATACGTTACTTGTGTCCATCAAACATTAGCTTGGGAGTTGTTGGGTTGATTATTCTATTAAAAAAACAATATTCTAGGTTTAAAACTGACAAAAAAGAATGGTTTGGGTGATTGAATTACCTGGTTGGATGATATTTCACCGGTGGAATCTCCTCCAACAATCCCAAGCACCTAATTTTCTCCAAAACGCTCCAATTAACCGTCGGTTTCGCGTTCCTGATAGGTAAAATAGGCCGCGGGTTTCGGGTCTGTCTATATAAATTAATTTTAGTTTTTCAAATCACGTACATGTTTTAGAACTACGGATCACGTACACGTTTTGTAGTTATATAACGCGTACGCAATATGGTTTCCTATCCTACATGTCCCATGACATGTCAGACTTGGGTTGAACCATAGCAAGTGCTATGTAGCAGAAACGCGTTGTATTTTTTGGTAATGTGATCGTGTTTTTGAAAACTAGGATTGCATCTAAAAGGTCCCTCATCTTCTTGCACTGACCCACACCACTCAATTGAAATATGTGGTCTGGTGCTGTGTGGAATGACATCCATCCCATGCACTCTAAACATTGTTTATATGTTCTCTTTGGTTACTTTTAGCTTCTTTATATCATTGTAGCTCAAACCATCGACATATTCTCGTCTTTTTGTTTCCCTGTAGGGTGTGATGCTATACAAAGCATCGTTCGATCTAGCGATCGTATCAACTATTGTCAACAATGATGCTGAAAAGGAGCAACAGAGTTCATTTCCATCCCTCTAGGCAGAACCAATCTCTCTAAGATGACCAATAACCCTCAATATCTTTGCATTGTGGTCCATAGTAGCCACTCCAATCATAAATACAAATAAAATATCATTAGAAAAATAAACACATGATATAATGACATCTCTAAGCAATGAAAAGTGTAAAACTAATGTATGAGAAATAACAACATAAACTAAATCTATTATTTAAATTTTAAAATTGATCTTGAATTTTACATTGAAGAATAAATGTTTAACATTTTTTCATTTTAAATTTATGTCCTAAATTCAAGTATTAATTCCAATTTTAATATGCATGTGTACATAAAATGTCCTATGTGCATATGTTGATTCGGAAGCTCCTCTAGCTTATTTTAAGGCTTTGATTATGAAGTTTCATCGAAATTGTGAGGTGCTAGATTGCGGGTAGAGGTAAGGGCTAGAGCCTAGAAGAGGCGACATAATGTGCTATTGATGAATAAAATCCTAGTATAGGCAAGGATTTTGTTAGATATGTAATTATTTGTTGTAGCGTGACATTTTTTGGACTACAAAGTCCATTTAGTAGATATTTGTTTATATGTAATTTGGGCCATGTATGGATTCCACTTGATGTTATTTTAGTTGTATGCACTCTTTCTATATACCCATGAGAGCCTAAATGCATAATTGTGTATAATGCATTTTATGGTTGCAATGTTTCCACTGAATTCTACCATGTATGATAGTATGTGATTGGCATGTAATCAAACACATCAACCTCCCTATGTATCTTGATGTTCGTAGAGCCTATTGTTGAACTCTGTTGTCTTGACCTTAACCAAAAAGTACCATTTACTCAAGAGGAAATATTTGTTAATCAGGGGATGCTTCTATACCTTATTTTAACACTTGTATGAGGAAGTTTCATAAAAATATATAAGGTGTTTATTGATGTTCTTGGATGACCAACTTCAATATTTTGGATAGAGGCAATGGATTTACCATGTTTGTTTATGTATTTTAGGGAAAATATGTATTCTACTTGAATTTTTTTTAGTTGTATGCAAGCTTGCAATATAATTGACAAACTTTGCATATTTGTTAATTTTGGTTTGGATTCACAAGGATGCTTGTGATCATACATATGCAAATAGTGAAGTTGATTTGTTTTTTATGAGTTAATTGGGGTTTTGGTTTACATTGGGCATGTAGGCTTATGCAAACTTGCAATGTACTTGACAAACTTTGCATTTTTGTGAATTTTGGTATGGATTCACAAGGATGCTTGTGAATATGCATATGGAAATATTGAAATTGATTTGTTTTTTATGAGTTAATTAGGGTTTTGGTTTCCATTGGGCATGTAAATTTTGGTATGGATTCACAATGATGCTTGTGAATATACATATGGAAATAATCAAAATGAATTGGTTTTTTATGATTAAATTGGGGTTTTGGTTTCCATTGAGCATGTAGATTCCTTTATGGGCATATAAATTAAAAAAAATTGGTTTAAATTCAAATTAGGGAAAAAATTATTGAATATAGGGAAAATAACATGAGAGAATTTGAAGAAAATACCTCACAAGGAAGATAATGATCCTAAGGTGGAGTTTGTTTCCCTTTGCTCACCCAAAACACGTTCGCCCTAACTCGTTCTGGTCCATCGAAGCTCGTTCCAGCGCGATGTTGTGGCGAAAATGACGGGCTCGACATGTTTTAACCGTAAAACAGGTTTTAGTAAATGGAAGCGCGATTTTGTAAGGTAAAACAGGGGCGCAATTTCGTTAACTATCCTAATTGACATGCATGTTGGAAGCCTTAGGACTAGGCTTGACAGGGTTGGGATTGCTTGGGATGATTTCTATTTTATGGATCAAGAGTCATTAACTTCACTCTATCATTGCATGTGAAAGGTCCCTCAACTTTGTGCACTCACCATTTAATGAAGATCAAGAATAAGCAATTTTCATATTCTATTTAATTATTTTTCATAAATCACTAGTAATGAAAAAATAAGGAATCCAACAATGTTATAATCAATTAATTATTGCTATTGGGATGAGACATAAGTAGCTTCCTTTAGGCACTACCCAAAAGGTTACCAAACATTCAAGTTTCCTTCCATGATCTAAAAATGAAAAACACATTTAAATGGAGAAGAAAAACACTTACATAATATAGTAATTTGTAGATTATTGAAATAATACAATAAAAAAAGTTATTCTATCATATGAAAAAGTTCCAACTGAAATCACAAATAAAATATGATTCTAATCAAATATGGTTCTAATCAATATTTGACATTATCACAACTACTAATTTTAATTAATCTCTATGAGTGATCCCATCTCTAACTCATAAATTTCAATAGAACTATATTCAGAGTAAATGCCATCATCATCTTCAATATTTCACCGCCAAACTTCAATTTATTTTTTACTACTTCCTTAAAGTGAACTCTTTGATATAGATAGTAAAACTGGCAGCGAGATGGAATGTAAAACTGGCTAACTTCAACGACCGAGAGCAAAGCGCGTGTTGACCCGTCGCAATCTGTTTCATAAAATCAAAGTCGGGTCTACTCTCAGCTGGATGGATGGGATTGGAGGATTAGGACACCACCGTGTTGGGGTTTCTGTATGAATAGAGCAAGCATGCTCTCGATTTCCTTGTATCAACAATTTATCAAATATTCAGAGTGAGCGTGGGGAGTAGTGAGCAATTATTAGCCATGGGGTGTAGATCGGTGATTGCCAGTCCTCATGGCCGTGTAGTGCTCAGCATGAGCATGGTAGTGCTAGTACTAGCACTAAGTATTAACGTTGTTAATGCTCAAAACTGTGGCTGCGCCACTGAACTGTGTTGCAGTATGTGGTTATACTGTGGAACAACCTCAGTTTATTGTGGCAATGGCTGCCTGACCGGTCCCTGTAACAGCTCAGGCGGAGGATCTCCAGGTAGCCGAGCTGCAAACGTAGGAAACATCATTTCCGAGATTTTGTTCGATGGCCTTGCGAGCGGAGCTGAGAGCTCCTGCGAGGGCAAAGGATTCTACACTTACGACGTTTTCATCGCAGCTGCCAATGCCTATTCCGGATTTGGCACTACCGGATCCGATGACGTCCATAAGAGAGAGCTCGCTGCCTTCCTCGCGAATGTAATGCACGAAACTGGAGGTATAATATAAATTATCATTACCTCAGAGTCTAAATGTATAATTTGATTTCAAATGTTAACGTGAATAGTACGTAATACGTCAATTAATCAATTTGTACGTCATTATACCACTAGGGCTGTGCTCCATCAATGAGATAAATCCTCCACAGATCTATTGTGATCCTAGTTACACCTTCTGGCCGTGTACGAGCGGGAAGAGCTACCATGGGCGCGGGCCTCTCCAGTTCAGCTGGTACGCATTTCATCATGCAACTCTAATTTGTAATGGTGAACACAGGAGTAAGACTGACTGTTGATTGTTAATGAACACAGGAATCACAATTATGGAGCGGCGGGGCAGGACATTGGGTTCGACGGGCTGAACAACCCTGAGAATGTGGCGCAAGACGCCACCATCTCTTTCAAGACGACCGTGTGGTTCTGGATGAAGAATAGTGAATGCCACTCCGCCATAACCTCTGGGCAGGGCAGCTTCGGTGCCACAATCAAAGCCATCAACAGCGGGGAATGCAACACTGAAAATGCTGATGCAGTGAGCAAGAGAGATAGCAGAATTCAATACTACAATAACATTTGTGGCTAGTTGAAAGTGGATCCCGGATCCAATGTCTCCTGTTACAACTCAGGCGGAGGATCTTCGAGCGGCGGAGGTGGAAACGTAGCGAAAATCGTTACCAGGAGTTTCTTCGATGGCCTTGCGGGCCAATGCCAATGCCAATGAAGAACAGCCAGTGTCTCATGTTAAATCTCTCCTCTCCTCTCCTCTCTGCCATATATAACAATAGCTTGGCTGCCATATATATCAATAAGGACATGTCAATTATATATCAACAAGGACATGCCAATAATGTGCATGGCTATCCCGTAAATATTTTGCACTGCACCTCTCCTAGCGTGCGCACAGATTCTCTCACAATATTTATGAAATTTTCAACTTATTATGATCATTTGCTTTTGAATTTAAAAAATTTGGGAATCCATGAGTAAAATGTGCAAAAATTTGCACAGATGATTGATTATAAATATTTTGGTCATGCATAAGACATGTGGGAATGCTTTATGACATATGTAAAAATGTGAAACTAAACTAAAAAAATTAGTTACATTGTTAAAAAAATTAATTACAAATTGAGTTTGTAGGTCCACTTATATTAATACATCATTCATTATTATAGAGATCAAAATAATAGAGAGAATATTTTTAAACAGAAAAAGCAGAAAATGCATACATCACGAATGAAAATGAAAGTGGTTAATGGTTCAAACCTGCTCGTCTACAAACGAAAAAAGTAGCATTAAATAACTTTACTACCATCAACATAAGAATTTTCTAATCTTCAAATAATTTCAATAATAAATTTGTTTTTTAAGTTTAAACTACCTATACGTTTACTTTAAAATAAACCAATCCAAGAAAGAGAATTATAGGGTTAAGATGGATGAAAACGTATTTAAGATGATAAGTTAATTATTGGTTTTATAGTATCTTGTATAATTTCTCAAAGTGCTGCATCTCATCTCAGATCATGCACAATCAATAACACTTGTATCTTGGTTTTTGCAGGCATAATTATGCATAGGGATGAATTGTAGTCATGAGCAATAATGAAAGTGCAATCCAAATACCATAGATTCACCAACACATTTCCGCGGATAAGAATTATATTTTCCTTTAAATTTTTTGGATATATTTTAATCAATAAAAATTGTGTCATTATTTAAATGAAAATATTTCTTAAATGTAGCTAAGACATGGTATGAAAGATAGATAAGGGGGATTTTTACATAGATAAGGGGGATTTTTACATTAGATGACCCTCTTCCTTGAAAATAGCGAGTGTGCTTGAGGATCAACCTACTTATCCCATGGTAATGTACACACTTCCAATAGCAGTTACTGGTTAGCTTTGAATTCACTTCACAACTAGTTTTTCAATGTTATTTTTGCATGTTTACAGCATTAGGATGTAGAGTCATTCATAGCAGACCTTAGTAGGGTTGTTGATGCTGTGGTCAATGCTGCGTCTACAGTAGGGATAAGTCACACTGAGGTACATCTACTTGAATATTTGTAATTGTACGGTTCATTTGTATTGTTTATGGACATGCACGATGTCTAACTATTTTATCATTTGGCGAATGTAGCCACACGCTGGTCCATTAGTGCATGCAGTTGAGGTTGATGTTCAACCTACGGCTCCTCTTCCTACTGAAAAGTCCCAGCCTCTTCCCCTAGAAATGGTTTTTTCAGTGAGATGTTCATTTTTTACATAATTGATTAGTACTTTCTCATTCATGTACATGTTGATAATTCTTGAGATAATTGACATATTATTTTTTATTAAGAGAGAAGCATTGCAGAGAGACTCTCTGAAAGGAGGAGGACACCAAAGGCACCTATACCCCAGACAGATGCAATAATTATTTGTTTTATGTATAATTGAGTCATATTTTAAATTTTCAAACTTTGTTATTGTTGGACAGTACTAGTTTAGTTACCTGATCAAGAAATATTGTCATTGATTTGCAGTCACCAGAGATGCACAGTGGTCGTCGAAAGAGGAAACAAGCATCAGGGTCTGGGAAAACAAGAGAAAGTTAGAGTTTTGATTTGTTAGTCCACGACAAATATGTATTTTTATGTATAATCTAGAGTTAGAGTATAGGGACGCGGTCAAGGACAAATGTACTTTTGTTTGTACATGTACATCAAAGATGTTTTTGATACATGTACATTGATAGGCCATAGATGAGCCTTCTATTTTTGTATTATAACTTTCATGATATAAAAAATATTTCATATGAAGGCTCTTGAGATATGGCATGGTTCAGTCTTTTAAGTGTGATTATACAGGTGTGGCCAATAATGTTTCTATGTGTAATGTTCTCAATTTCTTTTATAGATTTTACGATTGCATGGAGATATCAGTTATAAATTTGAGAACAATGCACTATTACAATATTACATAATGACAAAAATGTACATCTCAATTGTTTTTTACCACGATCCAATTGCATATACAATGTTATATTAACAATGTTAAATTGTATTCACAAAGATGGAACATACCTAATACACATAAGCACCCAACACAGCTAAGCAACTACTCCAACTAAGTGTAATACAAAAGCACCTTACCCACATAACAACGTAACAAAATTTTAAAGGATGCACAAAGTTGACACACCTAAGTGATGCACCTGTGTGTTCTACATAAATAAAATTAGTGGTTGGCATGATGTCTTTCATTTGACGAATACATGGGATTCACATCAAACCTAAAAGTATCCGAGTATTATAAGGTTGATGCAAAATAATGGTTATGACTATATCCTACACATTATTTTATCATTTTGTTAATGTAGATGGCATTTGATGAATGGCCTTGAGGAACAACTTTGGAAGAGACGAAAATTATGTGTGATTTTATTATAGTTTAAATTGATTAAAGAAGTACTATTTTGAATCTTGTTTTATAAATTTATGTTTATGGAGTATTATTCAAAACATTTGTAGTGTGAAGATATATATATTTTGTAATAATGGCATAATAGGTTGGCCACTTGTTTCTAAACATAAACATGTTCCATTACATGGTTATTGATGTAATGGCATTGTCTCCTCCTCCATTTCGTCATACAAATGCTCACATCTTTTGGATGACCAAGCTAAATTAATATGGGAAACAACCTTCTTTCAAATTTCCACTCTCACAAATGATATTCAAGATCCTAAGATCAATTCACCTCCACATAGAGATTGGCAACTCCTTTCTCCTTGATTAAAACAAAAACAAAAAATATTTCTTGCTTGACAACAATGGGAAATAAGTCAATTTCAACGCCTCACAACAGGTAACAGAATTCTCAACAGCTACTCATGGAATAATACTTTGCAACAATTAGTTTTTTAGGAGGGGAATATCTACAATCACCTTCAAGCTGACCTCTATGTGAAACAATTTCACATTCACTTACTGAGCAAAAACCTAGTTTCCAAAATTCACAAAAAAAATGATTCCTTGTCCATGGACCAAGAGTAGAGGGCCACCCTAGCACTATATTGATGTACTGAATCCAACAGAGTAGATGGTTCTTCAATTCGAGCAACGGTCATCATTTTATCGCACGTTGAATCCCACCTCCTACAAGCTTTCAGGGACACATGTTGGATCCCTACCTGGGGCATAGAATCAAAACCGTGCATCAAAATGGGCTTTCAGTGGGTCATGCAAGCGTGTTTAGGTAGGTTCCATGTGGGAACTCTAGCCACACATTAACGGTGGAGGAATTCGCAAAGTTGACCCCTATGTGCAAAAATTGGACATTCATTTACTGAGCAAAACCCTAGTTTCCAAAACTGACCGAAAAAATGATCCCTTCTCCATGGACCTAGAGTAGAGGGCCACCCCTAGCACTATCCCGATGTCCTAAATCAAATGGAGTTGACAACTTGTAAATCCGAGCAATGACCATCATTTTATCGCACATTGAATCCCACCTCCTACAGGCTTTCACAAACACCTGTTGAATCCCTACTCGGGGCATAGAATGGAAACTATTCATCAAAATGGGATTCTGGTAGGTCATGCAAGCGTGTTTAGGCATGTTTCATGTGGGAACTCTAGCCACATGTTCACGGTTGAGGAATATGCGAAGTTGATCCCCATGTGAAAAAATTTGACATTCCCTTACTGAGCAAAACCCTAGTTTCCAAAATTGACCAAAAAATGATCCCTTGTCCATGGAACCAGATTAGAGGGCCACCCTGGAACTATCCTGATGTCCTGAATCCAACAGAGACGATGGTTCATTGATCTGAGAAATGACCATCATTCTATCGCACATTGAATCCCACCTCCTACAGGATTTCAGGGACACCTGTTGAATCCCTACCCGGGGCATAGAATGGAAACTGTGCATCAAAACGGGGTTCTGGTGGGTCATGCAAGCGTGTTTAGGTAGGTTCCATGTGGGAATTCTAGCCACATGTTCATAGTCAAGGAATTTTCAAAGCTGGCCTCTATGTACAAAAATTGGACATTCACTTACTCACAAAAACCCTAGTTTCCAAAATTGACCAAACAAATGATCCCTTGTCCATGGAACCAAAGTAGTGTTGATGTATTTGTAACTTCGGAATGTATTCATCTATGTATCTTATGTCTTGTAACCCGATGTTTCTTCCGATATGTATCTATTATGTAATTGAGTCATGTTGTCATGCCCCGATGTTCCGATCGGGAGGATCAATAATGTAAACAAGTCATGTCAAGTCATTGTGGGTAACCCTCCAATTGTCTAAGGGTCATTAGAGGAAATTTCACCTCAAAATGGGCCTCCTAAAAAAAATTAATAAAACAATAGTTAAAATAATAAAATAATATTTATTAATTTTGAAGGAAGAAAAGAAAAAAAATATTTTTTTGTTTGTATTTTCGACATATCTCCCCGTGTTTTTACTCAAATTTCGATCGAGAGATCTCATTGGATGTGGAATTAAATTTTGCATCCAACGAGAACCCACTCCACATACTTTTGAAGGACCCCGCTACCCCAAAAACAAGAAATACCTGGAAAAAACGTGATGATGACATCATCATCACATTTTTCCCAGGAATTTTTTTTTTTTCGGTAGCGGGGTCCTTCAAAGGTATGCGGAGTGGGTACTCGTTGGATGTGGAATTTAATTCTGCATCCAACGAGCTCTCCCGATTGGAATTAGAGTAAAAACACGGGGAGATATGTCGAAAATACAAACAAAAAAAATAGTTTTTTTTATGATACCTATCCCCAAATTTATATTAAAAAAGTGCTTAAGACCTATATGGTATTTCAATTTTAAAGCAATTTCATTGGCTAACACATGATGACATGGAATTTGATTTAAAGTTAAAAGGCCCATTTTGAGTTGAAATTTCCTCTAATGTAAAGTCCATGCAGTTCTGGGGCACTAGGGTTATTAGACTCTCCTAGTAGAGGTCGGCCCCAGTAGGGTTTTAGTCATGCCGGGATTAGTATAAATAGAGAACTGGAGTCTCTATTTAGCACACAACTCATACACACTCAAGTGTAGTGCATAGTTGAGGAAGGAGAAGACACTGGGGCTAGATAAGAAGAAGGTTACTGCTGTTGGGAGATCACTTACTGTATTGGGCTTTTCTATTTCGTTGTTGATTCTACCTCTGAAGAAGTTGTGGGGTTTTCTCCATGTATGGTTTCCCCGAGGAAAAACACTATGTTAATTGTCTCTTGTGTTTAATTGTTGTGCTTGTTATTCTCTCAATTAAAGATCCTAATAATGCTAGCTTAATGTTGAAAAACTAACATGGTATCAGAGCTAACCTGAGAAGAAGACACTATGCAACTGCGGGAACTAGGGATTCCTAGTTTGTGGATATTCCTCCACAGATTTTCAGCAAAAGTAAGGTGGAATAACTCTCCTCCTTAGGGCGCATCTTTCTGTCAAAGCCGAATCCAATTCTGAGGTTTTTCAGTTTTGGACCCGACACTACTGCCGAAAATTAGGGCTTTTCACAGAAGAGGAATTTTTCAGTGAGCCCAGGCCTGGATTGATCTCCTCCCCAAAATCGAAGTTAGGGATAAATTTCAATGCATTTGGGTGGACAGAACTCCGGAAAAGCAAGACGTTAATTTGGTCCTGATCCAACACTGCAGGATTTCAGCTCCAAATCCAGATCCGACATCTTGACCTGGTAAGATCTAAATCTTTTGTATTTCCATTTGAGGTTCTCAGTTAATATGTCTCATCATACCAAGCTTTATGAAAAGCTTGAGGGAGCTGATAACTTCCAAGCCTGGAAGTATAGGATCTCCCTGGTCCTGGAAGAAAATGAGTTGGACTCCTACACCCATGAGGAGGTTCCAGTTCTAGAGGGAGATGAGGCTAAGGCATTTCATAAGAAGAAGTTCGTTATGGAAAAGAGGATCATTGCTAATTCTATCAAGGATCACCTTATCCCACAGGTGTCCTCCCTCAAAACACCTAAAGCTATGTTTGATGCCCTAACCAAATTGTTTGAAGGGAAGAACATAAACCGGAAGATGACTCTGAGGAATAAACTGAAGAATGTGAAGATTCAGAATGTAGAGACCATCCAGTCTTACTTCACAAGGGTTTCTGAGATCAAGGAACAATTAGAAGTAGTAGATGAAGAAGTGGAGAATGCAGAAATTGTGATGACCACCTTGAATGGTCTCCCTAGGACATGGGACTCTTTCATTCAAGGGATCTGGACTAGAAATAAGTTAGTCAAGTTCAACAGACTGTGGGAAGAATTTTCTCAAGAAGAAGCTTGGATAGCAGCTCGAGAAGAGAAGATGGGAAGTGAAGATCAAGCTCTCATGGTACAATCCAAGAAACCCAGATCCAGCCATCACAGAAGTAAGTACTCTCATCACAAGAATAACTCTAGAAATCCTAGAGATAGGTCTAAGTTCATTTTCTATACGTGTGATGAAAAAGGACACTTTGCTAGATATTATCCTAAGAAAAAAAGTGGCTCTCACAAGAAGAAGGGAAGCAAGAGAAGAAATCATTCTCATGCTGCAAAGGATGATGAACCTTCATCGAAGAGAACCAGATATGAAAGTGAAGATTCTTCAAGCGAGGATGAATATCTTTTGATCTGCGCTCTCACAGGAAACATTACTCATGGAAGTGATGATTGGCTTATTGATAGTGGGGCCTCCAAACATATTATTGGATTCAAGGAATCCTTTGTGAAACTTTCAAAACATGAATCACCTCATAAGGTGAAGCTAGTAGATGACTACCAATATCCAATAAAGGGTAGTGGGGAATCTTCCTATAAGCTAGACTCTGGAAAGTCTATAACAATGAAGGAAGTATTGTTTGTGCGAGTACTCAAGAAGAACCTTCTCTCCATATCAACATTGGATGCAAAAGTAATGAGGGTTGCATTCATAGATGGTCAAGTCATCATGTGTCCAAGAGGAAAGAGTATCGATGATGCAGTGGTGATTGGAGAATAAGAAGTAGGTTTGTAGAAATTGAAGGGCCATCCAGAACAAGCCTTGTTCCATGACACAGTAGAGCCAAGTGAACTTTGGCATAGAAGGCTTGTACATGTGCATTACAGAGCACTACCTATTGCAAGCAAAGTTGTTGAAGGTCTTCTAGAAATACAAGCAAAACATGACGGGGTCTACAAAGGATGTGCGAAAGGGAAGAACACAAAGAAGAAATTTCCAAGTAGTGAAAGCAAAGCAAAAGGAATCTTGGAAATCATCCACTCCGATGTATGCGGTCCTATGTCATAAAGCTCACTAAGTGGGTATGCATATTATGTTTCTTTTATTGATGATTTTTCTAGGAAGACATGGGTTTACTTCATGAAGAACAAAGACAAAGTATCAGCAAGTTCAAGGAATTCAAATCCTTGATCGAGAATCACACTGAAAAGAAGATCAACAATTTTTGATCAGATAATGGCGGAGAATTAACTTCGAATGAATTCAAAGAGCTATGTAAAGAATTAGGGATTAAGAGGGAGTTGTCCACTCCTTATAATCCACAATAGAATGGGATTCTTGAATGGAAGAACATAACTATCATGGAAGTTGCAAGACCTATGCTTCATGATCAAGATCTTCCTATGCATATTTGGGCTGAAGCTTCCAGAACAACAGTGTATGTACACAACCGTACTCCACATAGAGTACTCGAGAACAAGACTCTTGAAGAAGTATTCTTCAGCAAGAAACCAGAAGTCATCCATCTCAGAATATTCGGCTGTCTTGTGTACATACAAATTCCAAAAGAGAAGAGAACAAAATTAGATCCTTCAAGAAAGAAGGGTATATTTGTGGGATACTCTGAAAGCTCGAAGGATTACAGAATCTATTTCCCAGGATACAAGAAGATCGACATCAGTAGGGATGTGACATTTGATGAAGACACAACATACAACAAATCCAGAAAGAGACCTACTGAAGAACTTGAAGAAGCAGAAGCACCCAGAATTCATGATACAACCATAAATGAACAAACTCGAGAAGAAGATCGAGAATATGAAGAACCACAAAGACCTATAGATCCGCCTCTGGAGAAGAATCCTCATAAGAGGAAACCTTCTTGGGTACGTGAAATTATCCAATGTGTGGAAAGGTATGGGGTTTCAGAAGAGAATCATAGAGAAAGAAAGAGGACCAGATACTACTCCGGGTATGTAGCTTTACTATGTGATTTCATTGATAAAGAACCTTCCAGTTATGAAGAAGCAACAGAATGAAAAGAATGGAAGGATGCTATGATCGAAGAGTACCAATCGTTCATGAAGAATGATGTTTGGGATGTTGTCCCAAGACCAGAAGGGAAGTCAGTTGTAATTTCCTAATGGATCTACAAGATAAAGCATGCTGCAGATGGTAGCATTGAAAAATATAAGGAAAGATTTGTGGCTTGGAGTTTCTCTTAGAAAGAAGGAATAGACTATGAAGAAACCTTTGCACCTGTAGCCAGGTACACTTTCATCAGATCAGTGCTTGCTCTGGCTACAGTAATGAAATGGAAGATACACCAGATGGATGTCAAGACTGCCTTCTTGAATGGTGTAGTGGAAGAGGAAGTGTATGTAAAACAACCACTCGGTTTTGAGACACATGACAGAGAGTCTCATGTATGCAGATTAAAGAAAGCCCTGTATGGTTTGAAATAGGCACCCAGGACTTGGTATGAAAGAATTGATAACTTTCTATCCAGTTTGGGCTTTACCAAAAGTAAAGCAGATTCCAACCTTTACTACAAGGTTGAAGATGGCAAACCAGTGATGCTTCTACTGTATGTAGATGATTTATTTGTGACAGGTATGGATGGGTTGATTGCTGATATGAAGAGAAAGCTTGCTGTCAAGTTCGAAATGAAGCACTTGGGTATGATGCATTATTTTCTAGGTATGGAGGTGTGGCAGAGTGCAGATGGAATCTTCCTTGGACAAGGGAAGCCTTGCAGTATAGATCTTGAAGAGGTTTGGGATGATGGACTGCAAGGCTATGGCCACAACTATGGCATCGAACTTGAAGCTATTGAGTGATGCTTCATCAGAGACGGTTGATGCTATGATGTATCGTCAGATGATTGGGTCCTTGATGTACCTGACGAACACAAGACTAGACATTTGCTTTGTTGTGAACACCTTGAGCCAGTTCTTGACAGATCTGAGAAATGTTCACTTGATTGCTGCAAACCATATTTTGAGGTACCTGAGGGGTACAGTTGATTATGGGCTCAAGTACAATGCGAATCAAAAAATTAACCTGGAGGGTTATGTTGATTCATATTGGGCAGGCAGTGCCATTGATAGGAAGAGTAATTCATGATGTTGCTTTAGTATGGGATCATGTGTGATCTTTTGGTTTAGTAGGAAGCAATCCTATGTGGCACTAAGTACAATGGAAGTAGAGTATGTCGCAGCTTGTTCAACTAGTTGTGAGGCAGCATGGATGAGGAAGCTACTGTCTGATTTATTTGATCTCCAGTTGGATGCTACTTGTATACATTGTGACAACCAGAGTTGCGTGAATTTCTTAGAGAATCTAGTGTTGCATGACAAGTCAAAGCATATCGATACCAAGTATCACTATATCAGGGATATGGTGCAGAGGGGAGCAGTGAAGCTCCAATATGTTGCGACGGAGGAACATATAGCTTATGTATTGATGAATCCATTGGCTAGGTTGAAGTTTGAGTACTTCAGGGAGAAGCTTGGTGTTCTCTAGATCGAGGTTTCCTCCAAGGGAAACTGATGAGACCCATAGCCATTCTGACATGGTAAGAGTATTGGTTCCTTTCACAGTCAGATGTAAGGGCTGAGCCATTCTGTCATGGTCAGAGGATTTAGGTTCCTTCCATGTCAGATATGAGTGCTGGCCATTCTGTCGAGTAGGAAAGATGCAAGGGAAACTTCCATTCTGGGAAAGGAGGCACCTGGTCAATTACCAGGAAAACTCAGTCTAGGACTGAGAAGCCATTCTGATGTGATAGAGGGATGTGTTCCCACTTGATCAGATGTAAGGGCTGAACCATTCTATCATGGCTAAAGGATAAAGTTCTTCCCATGTCAGATGTGAGTGTTGGCCATTCTGTCGAGTAGGACAGATGTAAGGGCAACTGCCATTCTAGGAATGGAGGCACCTGGTCAGTTACCAGGTCGCTCAGTCTGGGACTGGGGGACATTCTGATGTGATGATAGAATTAGTTCCTACATGATCAAATGTGAGTGCATGCCATTTTGATGCAATGTGTTTACACATGGTCGAATGTAAGTGCAGAGCCTTTCTGACAAGATGAGGTTGGATATAAGTGCTGAGCCATTATGGCGCGATGTGTTTACACATGGTCAGATGTGAGTGCTGTGCCTTTCTAACAATATGAGGTCGGATGTAAGTACAGTGTTTTTCTGACAATATGGGGTCGGATGTAAGTGCAGATCCTTTTCGATGTGATGTGCTTGCACATGATTGGATATAAGTGTTGAGCCTTTCTGACAAGAAGAGGTCAGATGTGAGTGCTGGGCCTTTCTGACAAGATGAGGTCAGATGTGAGTGTTGGGCGTGCCTTTCTGACAAGATGTGGTCACATGTAATAGTTGGGCAGGCCATTCTGACCTAAGTGTCAGATATAAGTGCTGATGAAGACCTACATGAAGGGTAGGCCTATAGGATTGACTCTGTAGAACTTCCTGTGACGAGAAGAATCAAGATAGCACCATTATGAGATAACAGATGATGATCCAGACTTGATGATGATCCAGATCAAGTGATCTAGATGAGATGATCCAGACTTGATGACGATCCAGATCAAGTGACTATCCGATTGTGATGATGATCTAGACTGGATGATGATCTAGATCAAGTGATCCAGACGTGATGATGATCCTGACTTGATGATGATCTAGATCGAGTGATGATCTAGAAATGATGAGCTAGTATTAATTATGATGCAGATCCCGTGATGAATAATACTTGAAGAAGAAGATGACTTGAAGACTTAGAAGACTCGAAGACGAAGAAGACTTGAAGACAAAGAGGACTTGAAGACTAAATAATACTTGAAGATGACGAGATGATCTAGTTGATGCAGAGAAGAAGACCAGTGATGAAAATTTCATCGAAAGAATACCTTCCTAGTTAAGAGCGAGTGTTGATGTATTTGTAACTTCAGAATGTATTCATCTATGTATCTTATGTCTTGTAACCCGATGTTTATTCTGGGATGTATCTATTATGTAATTGAGTCATGTTGTCATGCCCCGATGTTCTGATCGGGAGGATCAATAATGTAAACAGGTCATGTCAAGTCATTGTGGGTAACCCTCTGATTGTCTAAGGGTTAAAGTCCCTGCAGTTTTGGGGTACTAGGGTTACTATACTATCCTAGTAGAGGTTGTCCCTATTAGGGTTTTAGTCATGCTGGGATTAGTATAAATAGAGAACTGGAGTCTCTATTTAGCACACAACTCATACACACTCAAGTGTAGTGCATAGTTGAGGAAGGATAAGACACTAGGGCTAGATAAGAAGAAGGTTACTGTTGTCGGGAGATCACTTAATGCATTGGGATTTTCTATTTTGGTGTTGATTCTATCTCTGAGTAAGTTGCGGGGTTTTCTCCATTTATCGTTTCCCTGAGGAAAAACACTGTGTTCATTGTCTCTTGTGTTTGATTGCTGTGCTTGTTATTCTCTGAGTTAAAGATCATAATAATGCTAGCTTTATGTTGAAAAAATAACAAGTAGAGGGAAAATAATATCACTATACCAATATCCTGAATCCAACGAATTCGACGAATTTTCGATCCGAGAAACGACCATAATTTTATCACATGTTGAATGCCACCTCCTCTAGGATTTCAGGGACACCTGTTGAATTCCTAATCGGGGCATAGAATGGAAACCATGCATCAAAACAGGATTTTGGTAGGTCATGCAAGCATGTTTAGGAATTTTCCATGTGTGAACACTGGCCAGACATTCACGGTTGAGCAATATCTCAAGTTGACCCCCATGTGCAAAAAATTAGCATTCCCTTAGTGAGCAAAACCCTAGTTTCCAAAATTGACAAAAAATGATCCCTTGTCCATGGAACCAGGTTAGAGGGCCACCCTAGCACTATCCCGATGTCCAGAATCCAACAGAGCCAATGGTTTGTTGATTCAAGCAACGACCATCATTCTATTGCACGTTGAATCCCACCTCCCACAGGATTTCAGGGACACCTGTTGAATCCCTACCTGGGGCATATAATGGAAACCGTGCATCAAAATGGGATTCCATTGGGTCATGCAAGTGTTTTTAGGTAGGTTTAATGTGGGAACGCTAGCCACATGGTCATGGTCGAGGAATTTGCAAAGCTGACCCCTATGTGCAAAAATTGGACATTCACTTACTGAGCAAAACCCTAGTTTCAAAAATTGACCAAAAAATGATCCCTTGTCCATGGACCCATAGTAGAGGGACACCCATAGTACTATCCCTATGTCCTAAATCCAACGGATTTGATGGCTTGTCGATCCTAGCAAGGACCATCATTTTATCGCACGTTGAATCCCACCTCCTACAGGCTTTTAGGGACACATGTTGAATCCCTACTCGGGGCATAGAATGGAAACCATGCATCAAAATGGGCTTCTCGTAGGTCATGCAAGCATGTTTAGGCATGGTCCATGTGGGAAATATAGCTACACATTCACGGTCGAGAAATATGCGAAGTTGACCCCCATGTGCAAAAATTTGACATTCCCTTACTAAGCAAAACCCTAGTTTCCAAAATTGACCAAAAAAATGATCCCTTTTCCATGGAACTAGAGTAGAGGGCCACTCCTAGCACTATATTGATGTCCTAAATCAAATAGAGTCAACGGTTCATCAATATGAGCAACAGCGATCATTCTATTGCACTTTGAATCCCACCTCCTACAGGCTTTCAGGTACACTTGTTGAATCCCTAACCAGGGCATAGAATGGAAACTGTGCATAAAAGCGAGGTTTCGGTGGGTCATGCAAGCATGTTTAGGTAGGTTCCATTTGGGAATGATAGCCACATGTTCACGGTCGAGAAATATGCGAAGTTGATTCCCATCTGCAAAAATTTGACATTCCCTTACTAAGAAAACTATGGTTTCTATGATTTAGAATGCAAAATATGGTTTACGATGGAAAATTGAGTGAATAGGATTGACTATAGGGTCTATAATCTAGGATTTTCAATGGTTATTAGGCTATAATTACCATTCCTCAACGTCATGGCTCCCATGGAGAAATAAATTATCAGAGTCAAGGAGATAATTATCGGATTCAAGGAGATGTCCTTATAGGATCAACTTCGATATTCAAGGCAGATGCAATAGACATATCCCATATAGAGTGGTAGATAATGGTCTTAGGATATAAGGCACGAGTCATGTAAGTATCAATATGACATAACAAATCCATGATGAATCTCAGGTGCAAGTTATCAAGTTGTAGAAGTCTATTGAATTTAGCAATCTATCAAGCGCTCAATCTATCAAACTATAAATAATCAATGAGACCATGAAACCAAAATATCTGACTACCACATACATGAATACCTACCTGTGGTCATTCAAATAGACCATTGGGATCACCTCTAATAGAAATGGTATCCTTTAGCCTCTCGTGCTCGTAGTAAGGCAACAAGTATCGTGACTTTGATGAGTTCTTGTTTGGAATTGTTTGCAGCTGGAGGTTTGTGTCAATAACTAAGTTTGTATAATGGTATAAAATTTGACCTGGTCTATAATATTCAAATACATAACCTTTTTTCTTTTGTGCATGGGAAACCTGTGTCAAATATTCTCCTTTTATAACCATCAACCCAATTGAAAAATCATTGACCTTGGAGTCGCTTAATGAGACAGTGAGGGTTTGCTTCCCATCCAAGCAACGTGCCAGCCAGTAGTTAGTGTGCCATTCATTGTCTCTTGAGGAAACCACTGCATATATGTGCCCTGCATAAAATAAAGTGCAGACCTAGGAGTCATCTAACTAAACACAAGTAGTCATCAAAAATTTCAAAGATATCAATATAATAGTCGAACCTAGTTGTATGAGATCTGAAATGTGGTCATAGTCATGTGAAATACTTGACTGGCCCTCCTCCAATTGGGGTAATTCTATAGTTATTTTTTTACCAATGGGGAATGATACACGATATGAGCTGTCAACCCAATATGTGATTATACCATTTAAAGATTTTGGGGAGGGGGGTGGTAAGGGGGTTAAAGGTGGAGATGGAGAGGGAGTGCAAAGGAGTTAGAGGTAGAGACCAATGGGGGTGTTAAAATATTTCGGGTTAG
>LPNX010309293.1:190637-222870 GCA_001517045.1 Pseudotsuga menziesii | reverse complement strand
TAAAATAATTTTAGTATTGGTATAACTTACAAAACCAAACTCATTGTAGTAGTTTAAAATGCACACGCATTGTGATTCATAAAAACACACTCCCATTTTTAGCAATGCGCATGCATTATTGTTCATAATAACGAGCATGCAATTTGTTTAAATTAAAAAATGTATTCCCTCCAAATGATAAGGCCGAGCCTCCACTGATGATTGCATGGCATTCTTATGCCTATGTGTCTACTTTGGAATTTTCTTTAGATTCAACATGCCTATGCCTTGGATTATGATAAACCATGGCTAATCCAACATTATATCCAAATTTTCAATATGCTTGTGTTTAGTCGTCCGTCTGAGTATGCTGCACACCTCCATTTTTTATGAGATTTTAGAAACAGATATGTTTTTTTTTGCAGATTCCAAATATGTAAATTTTAACAAGAATACATAACTTTTTCTATTTTTTTCTCATTTATATTATGTCACCACTCGTCAACTCAAAAAACACACTATTAGTGTTTCATCCATATCTCTTTCCTTTCTCAGCCAGTTAAAAAAAATTGTATGGTGCACTAAAGAACACCGACCTGTACATGCTATACAAAACCCATTTCCAAATAATTTCATTAAGAAATTCAAACGCTGCACCCACAATTGACATACCGTTTTCGAGGTTGGATCTCTTAGATAATTAAAAAAAAATTAAAAAAATTATTTTTATTATTGGAAAAATATTCGTGCACTAGTACTATATGTTCTCTATATGTATAACGATTTTAATAAGTTTATTCCATCATTTAGTCACTCAGAGGCTGCACCCACAAAAACATATACCTTATAATTTGTCCCAAAAATAAAAGTGCCCATTAAAAAATATCTAACTTTAGATAGTTAACATCATTTTCAATAGAAAACAATTATATATTTGGAATCGTCATTCAATTTCCTACATTTCTTGCTTTTTACTCATCGCAAGATTCATTGTGTAAGTGTCTCAAAATATCCATGCAAGTTGATGGATGCCTGTTTTTTTAGTTTTCTATTGCATCTAATGCGTCAAAAGAGACCCTCATCAGCTTGCACACACCCTTAAGTTTTCTTAATTTCTTAGACGGTATCTTTAAAAAAATTTCACTGGTAGGATAACTGAAAGAACAACAATCACATAAACACTAATAACACAAATATTTTCCTTGGGGAAACCACAAGGGAGAAAACCCTGCAAAACTTCCTCAGCATAGAACTCAACCAGAGCAATGTAAAACCTAGACAAATTCTTCTCTCTTCTTTTTGGCGCACTTGTTCTTCTCTCTCTTTCAAAATTGCTTGAGTGGGTGTGTACAAATGAAGGGGGGCACCTCCCTATTTATATTTTTCACTTGACATGTCTTAGGACCTGTCAGGTCTGACTTGTCTAACTGACAGGGTCGACTTGAGTGGAAAGACACCAAAAATAACATATATTATAATGACACTTGGGTACTATTGACCCGACTTACATCCGAAGGTTTACATTGATTCTTTCAATGACTCTTACATGAACAAACTCATATCTTGATGGAGGAATAAAATCAATACATCTGGAATATATTCTGAAGTTACAATACTTTAACACTTCTTCTTAACTAGGAAGGTATTCAACCAAGGTAGCAACTACTACCACAACTGTGCATCTGACTGGTGAGTCTCTATACGTCATAGGAAGTTTTAGAACACCATCATACATCTTCATCATCGATCTCAACTGGATCATGTTCTGCAACCTCAGTATGTAAATATATAATGATCTTCTATGCGTACTAAATCATCTTCTGTCACATCAATATGTGGATACTATTTAAATCATCTTCTACAACATCAATATGTGGATACTGAATCATCTTCTGTGTATACTAGATCATGTTCTTCAACATCAATATGTGAATACTGAATCATCTCTGCCAACATCAGTATCTAGATACTGAAACCTCATCTACAACATTAGTATGTAAATATAAAAACATCATCTGCAACATCATTATGTAAATAGGAAAAAATCATCTACAACATCAGTATGTAAATAGTGAAAAATCATCTGCAGCATCAGTATGTAAATATTGAGACATCAATAAAAACATCATTAGTATGTTAGTGCTAAAAAAACATCATCAATAAATTCTAGATCATCATCTGCATCACCAGCATAGAGATGTAGAACATCATCATCATCAACATAAAAATGTTGAAACAACAACATCATCATCAATAGAGAAATACTGAAACAGCCTCATCAAAAGTCACCACAACAATCATCAGTATGAAAATACTGAACCTGCTATATCAATATAGGAATACTGAACCTATCTCAGTAATTATCTTGACAATCATCTCAATGATCATCAGTATAACAATATTGAACCTACTACATCAGTATAGGAATACTAAAACTATCTCAGCAATCATTTCAACAATCATTAGTATAACAATACTGAAACCACATCTTTCCCACTAACTATCTCAGAGCAATATCTTGGTGAGTTCTTTGGTAGATCCATTCAGGCACTTTGTCTAGCTTACTAACCCATTCGATTAAACAATCCTAGTCAGGAAGATTGACCTTCCTAGGGACCACCAATTCTTGTTCTAGATTACTAACCCACTTGGGTTAAACTAGTCTAGCTAGACATACTAATCCCCTAGGATCAACATGCCTCATTTGACTTGCTGTTCAACAAGCCTATCCATATTTACCCTACTCTAGGTTGAGCTACCACCACTGCATCCTTCTACCATCTACCATCAATATCTCTTCGACAAAGGTCCTTTCAGACTACGCCAAGCTTGTCTTGAAAGTATTCAAACTTTACACAAGACAAAGGTTTAGTCAAGACATCTGCCACTTGTTCCTCTATAGGAACATACTTGAGCTTTAAAACTACCTTCTGAACAATATCCCAAATGTAATGATATCTAACTTTGATATAATTTTTTCTTGTCATGAAATACTAGATTTTCTGTCATTTTAATACAATCTAATTATCAAAAAGGATATATGTAACATCTATCTCTGCATCTAATAAACTTGCCAACATCTTGCGAAGCCATATTGCTTCGCTACAAGTTGAACATGTTGCAATGTATTCAACCTCTGCCGTGCTAAGTGAAATAATGGTATGCTTTCTACTGAACCATGAAATCATGCCTAATCCCAAACTAAAACAACATCATGAAGTGTTCTTTCTATCTTCAACACTTCCTTCCCAGTATGAATATGTAAATCCATGTAATCTAATCTCGCCATTTGATGCATATCTGAGACCATAGTCTAAAGTCCCCTTTAGATATCTCATCACATGTTTTTCTCCAACTAGGTGAATATGTTTGGGATTCACCATATATTGACTCAGATTGTTTACACCAAAACATATATCTGGTATTATATTGGTTCAGCAAATCACATAACCAATAATATGTCTGTATAGGGTGGCATCGACTGCTTCCAAAGTGTCATCATTCAATAGTTTCAAATTTGTTGTCATCAGAATAAGAATAGCCTTGCAATATATCATCCCAAATATTTTTAGGTTTTCTACTGCATATTTTCCTTGGTTTAGTAAAATGTCGTCTGAATATTGCCATACTTCAAGACCTAGAAAATAGGGCATCATTCCAAGGTCTTCCATCTCAAATTATGCAACAAGCTTCTTCTTACATTTGTTGGTGGGATTATCTTCACCTTTCAAGCATAGATCATCTACAAATAGTAGTGATATCATAAGTCCATCACCCTCAACTTTATAGTAAAGTTTTGAATCTACTTTACTCTTGGTAAAGCCTAAACTCATCAGGAATCATCGATTCTTCCATACCATGCTCTAGGTTCTTGCTTTAACCCATACAATTCCTTCTTGAGTTTACATACCTAATTTTCCTTATCATTAGTCTTGAAACCTTGCGGTTGTTTGATATATACTTCTTCTTCTATCAAGCCATTTAGAAAGGTTGTATTTACATCCATATGATGTAACATCCACTTCAGATTGGATGCCAATGCAAGGATGGTTCTAATTGAGGTGTACCTAGATATTGGTGCAAAGGTTTCCTCATAGTCGATTCCTTCCTTCTGGGATAATCCGCGAGCTATGAATATTTCCTTGTACTTTTATATACTAACATCTGTTGAGTGTTTTGTTTTTAAGATCCATTTCAAGGATACCACTGACTTGTCTTTTGGTCTTGGTACTATTTCCAATACATCATTCTTTATAATGGATTGGTATTCCTCGACCATTGCATGAGCCCATTCTTTATGTTTTGTTTCTTCTTCAAAACATGTTGGTTCTTTATCAACGAGATCACACATAAAATATAAATAACTAGGTAATGGATTTGGATTCTTTCATTCTCTTATGGTTCCTTTTGGGACACCATGTATTTTTTCTTCTTTGATTACTTCACTAGCCCAGGAAGGTCTTCTCTTTCGTGATATCATTTCACTGGGAAATTATTCAGGTCTCTTAGGTTCTATCATGTCATGATCCTCATTCATATGATCTTGTTCTTTGTTCCTAACTGGTTTAGGACCTTGGATGTAGCTCTAGGAGTTTCATGCTCCTCTTCCTCTTCCTTATCTTTCTTTGATTTTCTGAAGGCTGTATCTTCATGAAAGGTGACATTTCTGCTTAATTCAGATTGACAATATCCTAGGATATAGATTCGATAATATTTTGATTGCTCATTATATCCTACAAACATACCCTACTTTCCTGAAGGATATAACTTTGATCTTTTCTCCTTGTAAATGTGTATGTATACCGGACAACCAAATATATTTAGGTGACTTACTTCAGGATTTTCTCTGATGAACATCTCTTCTAGAGTTTTGTTCCCAAGGGTAGTGTGGGAGATTCTATTCTATACATATACTGTTGTTCTAGCTACTTCTTCCCATAGTTACATAGGTATATATTGATCATGTATCATAGCTTTCACAACTTCCATGATAGATCTATTCTTTCTTTCTGCCACACCATTTTGTTGTGGATTATAGGGAATGGTAAGGTCCCTCTTAATTCCATCTTCTTTACAGTACATTGAATAGACTTAATGTGAATTCTCCTCCATTATCTGATCTTAAGATATTGATCCTCTTTTCAGAGAGGTTTTCTACCAGGGCCTTAAACACTTTGAATCTTTCAAACACTTCATCTTTCTTCTTTAGGAAAAACTATCCAAGTTTTGTGGGAGTAGTCATCAATAAAGGAAGCATAGTAAACATAACCTCTTAATGAAGTAGTTTTCATTGGCTTGCATATATCTGAATGAATATTATCTAAGATCCATTTTTCTTTGTTGTCATTGCTTGGATAAGGGTTCTTAGTATTATTTCCTTGTGCATGTCCTTTTCACACTCCTTCATGTTCTGTCTGAATCTCTGGTAAACCAGTTACAACCTTGCTCATAATTGGAAATGCTTTGTAATGTATATGAGCAAGTATTATGTGCCATATCTCACATGTGCTTATAGTACTAGTCATCAATGTTGAATATACATGTCCCTTCAATTTGTAGAGCCCTCCTTCTTCAACTCCAATTACTACTGCATCATCTATAGTTTTTCCTTTTGTCCACATGACGACTTCTCCATCCACAAAAGCAAATTTGAACCCTTTCTTATCCAAAGATGAGATAAAAAGAAGGTTCTTCTTTATTCCTGGGACATACAAGACATCCTTCATATTCATGGACTTTCCAGAATCCAACTTGTATGATCCTCTTATCCTTGATCATATTCATCTTGTATTTGGACTTAGCTTCAGCTTCTTCCGGTTCTGCAACTTCCTCCTTTATAAATCCTTCTAGATCATTTTCTTCTAATGATCATGATCTAAAATTTCCATGCTATGAATTTTTCACCACCTTCAAGATTCTCATCTAGCTTGGTATTATTTTTCATCCTTTAACAGATTGAGAAATTCAAATGGAATTAGAAGGAGTAGTACATACTTGATAAATACAACTTCTGGATGCCATCCTTTGTGATGACTTAGGGTTTGACGTAGAAACCCTAATTTTCCAGTTGGGATCACTGGTAGAGCTGAGTGACTGAAACGTTGTGCTTCCCCAGGGTGAGATATATTACATTTTGATTTTTCTGAGATTGATGATGGAGTATCGGGAAAAATGAAGCCCTAGTTCTTCCCAATAGTAGTGTTGGTCCAACACTAAAACTTCTTGGAATTTAGTTATGTTTTCACTGAAAGATGTGCCCTTCTGGACTGATTTGAGTGAGCCCTTTTTTTGGTTGATCTGTCGAGGGATTTTTCTAGAGTAACAAACCCTACCTATTCAGTGTCTCCTTTCAGGGTGGCTCTAATACCATGTTAAGTTTTCTTAATTTATTAGATGACATCTGAAAACAATTTTCACTAGTAGGAACACCAAAAGAAAAACAAGCACATAAACACAAAGAACACAAATATTCCTTGAGGAAACCACAAGGGATAAATCCCTCAAAAAATTTCTTAGTATAGAACTCAACCAGGGAAGTGTAAAACCTAGAAAATTACTTCTCTCTTCTTTTTGGCGCACTTGTCCTTCTATCTCTTGTAAACTTGCTTGAGTGAGCATGTACAGATGAATGGGAGTGCCTCCCTATTTATATTTGTCACTTGACTTGTCATAGAAACTAATAGGGTTGACTTGTCTAACCTGTTAAGTCATGAATTTGTTTTCTTCAGTCTTATATTTTGCTTGTTATTTTTTGAAGCTTGCTCATTTGCTTACTTCTAGGGAATTTTGATTTAGAGTGAAATTCTGACTTTTTGCCTTTAGGTTTTCATTATTTTTGTTTTTCTTATGTCCTGAAGGGTTCTATAGGGTATATGTTGATTAATAGTTTCATGAATAAGCATTAAGATCAAGGTTTAGTCATATAAACCTATGTTAAAGTTGAGTTAGTGGTCAAATAGCACAGAATTTGATTTTTAAACTTTCTTGGAGCGCAATGGTTAAAATTTTGCACTGGCACGCTACAAGAAAATCACAGGTGCAAAATTTGTCAGTTTTGATGACTAATCACATGTGTAGGCAGGTTTGATATGTGTTTCATCAAGATAATCATGTAAACAGGTGTTGGCTATGACATGAGGGAGATCATGGAAGTCAGAATTAAAGGCATGGAAAATCACGACAGACAGTGGAATGAGGCGAGATTGACGGGAAAGAGGTTCTCGAGTTAAGCATTATGAAGCTAGTGGATAAGTGGAATGAAGACACATTACTAAGAATCGGGAATTGGTAGTTGAAGAAGGAATTTAGGGTTTCTCAGCGCGACAGTTGGAAGTAAGATGAAGACTTGAAGACACCTGGTGGGTTAAATTCGACATTCAGATAGTTCAAAAATCAATTTTTAACACCTGCAGCAAGCTGGGAGTGAGGTATTCCATGTGACCTTGGTCATGGCCTGTTAAATTGGGGGTTTTTCTATTAAGCCTTATAATGTTAAATTGTTAAAAGAAAACATAAAATCATGTATTCAACAAACTCCCAATGGTGAGAGATCAGTCCAAAAGGTCTAAATGAAAATCTTTGATGTTAGTAAAGTTCAGCAGCAGCTCTTTTAAAAAAATTTGGTGCTCTATCTGACCTAATTATCCAAGCTCGATACAAAACATTCCCTGCATTGATAATATAACTGACTGTTAAAAAACCGAGGACAATCAGCCAGTGAGGGTTCAAGGAAGAATTGAATGCAAAAAACTGTGAAAGCTGGAGGAAAATAAGCTGTGAAGTCACTAACAGGTTCTAAAAATTACACAGAAGCATCATCAAGCCTTGGGAGAGCAGATGAAGAAGAGTGGGAAGACCAACAAGGCTGAGCCCACTGAACTGAATTGGATAGACAAGTTTCCAGGGTGTGCTGAACTCTTTGAGAATGTTGGATGGTTGAACTTCTTTAAAAAGATTGATGGATATAATACCGAAGTCTCTCATAAATTTGCTCAATTTTATAACCAAGATATAGTATCATTTGATACTCTAAAGTTCAAATTAACTGTAGAATTAGTGGCTGAAGCAATAGCGGTCAAGAATGAAGGAGAACTTTGGTTCAAAAAGGTGCCATTTACCTTCAATGCCCAAAGGTATCTATTGCCTGGCATTGTTCTAGATTGGACCAAGGGAGTGCTCATCCATAATTTTAGAGATGAATGGGTAGAGCCTATCAAGGTTCTACAAAGCTACATTACATGTGAAGGGAGGTATGCTTTTGTCTTCAAGTATCATTTCAGGTTTCTTCAACACCTTAGTGGTGAATCAAGGATGAATCTCCCTTTCTTCCTGCTAAAGAGCTTGCAGAAAATGTCCAGCAGGATCAAAGAACATCATGACCACATTTTCCAGTCCATCTTTCACCATGGATTGATCAAGCTTATTATCAGCACTGTTCTGCAGAAAGAAGGAAAGACTTGGGACTACTTTCTCTTTTGGTCTGGGTTCCAAAATAAACAGGAAGGAAAGCCTACCAGAAAGAAGGTTGATAAGGGACAAACCATAATTAGAAAATTAATACAAAAGGTGAAGGCTGAAGATGAAAAATGTGTCAAGTTAGAGGAAGTGGAAGAACCTTCAAAAGGATATTACGAATCTCAGCATCCTCCAGTTGACAGTGAGAACAAAAATTTAATGTTTATACATAAGGAAACCCAGCCTGTTCAAAATGAAGCACTCATTGATGAAAAAATTGTTCTTACAGAAAGGGTTTTAGGAGATGAAGAAAATACTAAGGTCCAACAACGAAATCTAATTACCATCTTGTCTGAAGATGAAGCATATTTGTTGGAAGGAGATGAGTTGACTATCAGTGCTAAGGCTAGGGTTGGCACACACAGGGAGTTCTACAGTCAGGACGATAAGATAGTAATACCAAAGAAAAAGAAGATCAAAGTTAAAGAATTTGCCTCTATAATGCATCAAGGAAAAAGTTTAAAGATGGTAGTAGAGTTTGCTCCAGGATGGAGACCCAAAACTAGATCCAAAAACAAATTGAGGATGAACATGAAAAAGCTACTAAACCCTAAGTTAAACACAGAAGAGGTAACTATGCTTGATAATTCTTCCTCTGATGAAAAGCTGGAGATTAGAAAGGGTAACAACAAAGGGAAGAAAGAAGCAGCTCCAAGAGGTTCAACTTCTCGTCCTGCAAAAGGAAAAAGGCCATTGAAAACAGATGAAGAAACCAACCTCACCGAGACCAAATTGTCTGCTGTGTTTTTGGAATTATGAGGTGAAATGTTGAAGGAACAACATAAAGAGGAAATAGAATTTTCTTATTCAGAAAAAAAGTTGTTGATGGATGAAAACACACCTACTGAAACAAATAGTCAAGAAAATCCAAGTGTTCATGATGCTTCTGCAGAGCTGCTGCTTGAGGATGAGGAAATCTTCAAAAAACTGAACATCCGATGGCTGCCTAGTGAGCTACAAAGTACAACAGGAAGCAAGGAATTTGACTCAGAGAAGTAAAATTTGCAAAGAGCCATCAAGCAGTATAAACATTAAATAGATTATATGCAAGAAACAAATGATGGTTTGATTATGGCTAATAAAAAGATCAGGGAAGACCTAGAAGAAGTGAATGACCACTACCAAGAACTCACTACAGTCTCCAAAGAGGCATTAAAAATGAAAAGAAGTACAGAGATGAAATTTGCAGTATTAGAACAGACCGTCAGAATCCTACAGCAACAGAATGAGGAGCTTACTAAAAGAATGACAGCGATGGAAGCTGAGCAGCAGAAAGCTAGGAAAAAGGCCCAAGCCTTAGATGGGATAGCTCTGTTAGCAGAAGCTGCTAAATACCTATGAGCATTGTTAGCTAAAGCAGTTACTTGTTATGTTTTGAGGAATACTTTATTTTTGTAATTATTATTTTGATAATACGCTATCGATGAGTAGGATAAAAATAGTTAGGGTTTAGACTCTAACTGAATTTTGAAAAAATAGTATTTAGGAAGGTCACAAAGAGAACATGGGTTCGAATTTTGGATGGCTAGAGGAGGTCTCTTGACTTATTGATAAGCTAAGTACTTGACTCTCATGTGTATTTGATGAACAAAATTATGAAATATATGCTCCATTTTACCGTTCAGTCTGTGTTTTGGCTTCATTTCTAGCTTGTTTAGCTACACAATTGATAATTTCATTGCTGGTTTATAGTATTTATGCTTGTAGTGCTTGTCAGTTGTGGATGAACTTCAATGTTATGTTTTGTTGGATAGATGGTTATTATATTATGCATCCCTGTTCTTCTTTACTTGTGATTTAGTTCCTATTTGGCTTATGAATGTATTCCCTTTTGTCACCAAACTTCATAACCAGGAAAAACCTTTCAAAAACCCTAAAAAACCTAGTTTTGTTTGATTGAATATTTGAGATTGTGTTGGCTTATTTCTTTGTAGTCTGGAAACAATTTTTGGCACAAACATCTTTGGCGCCGTTGCCGGGGAACGAAGTTGAAAACAGATTTTTCCCTGGGATACTTATCATTTTACTAGTTTTAAGAGGTGAACTTAAACCAGGATATATTTAAGACTACTTTTCATGAGTTTGTCACAGTGGCTACTAGGGGAGTTGGAACTAGAAACAAGCCTATTTCACCATTGCAGTTGGGTGTTACAGATCCTGAACAGATATTGAAGACATCAAGGAAGATTAGAAGGTCTCAGTCATTACCATCCCTATGTGACCCTGACCAGTTGGATGGTTTATCACCTTCATCTGTGTTAAGAAAAGAAGAAGTAACTTCACCTTGGTTAAAGCCTATAATTCCTGACAGTAACTTCCAAATTTTTACTAATCCTCAATCTTTCAGAAAAGATAAAACAATATCCCCTGGTAAGATACCTCTTTTTCAGTTGAAAGTAGGTAAAAACCCCTTTCAGCCAAGTTCCAGTCAAACCTCTTCATCACCAAAGTCAGTCAGCCTTAAAATGGTAGCCCAAAATCAGCCCATAGACATGATGGACCGAATGGTTGCAGCCAGATATGCACCATTGGTTTTGCCTCATCCTTTAAATGCATTGCCTGGAGGTGACTATCAAAAATATCTGCCTAGGTTTAATGGACAGGGGGAAACTACAGCTGAAGAACACTGGGAAGCTTTCCTTAGTTATGTTGATAACCAAAACACTGAAGCCAAGGATGTATGGATGAGAATGCTCGTGCAAAGCATTGATGGAGATGTCAGGAAATGGTTCAGGGAGTTTCCTGCTAACTCAATCACTATCATTGAAGAACTTTGTGATCTCTTCATGAGACAATGGGGTGACACCAAAGACCATACATACTACATAACTAAGTTTGGAGCCCTTAGGAGGAAAAAGGGTGAAACTATTGCAGACTTTTCAAAGAGGTTTAACAAAATGTACAGTAGAATTCATGCAAAAATAAAGCCTACAGAAACATCTGTAAAACTTACATATGCAAATTCTTTCGACCATGAATTTTCCTTACTACTAAGAGAAAGGAGACCTATTTCTTTACTGAATATGCAGGATGCAGCATTGGAGGTAGAATCTAACATATTGGCTTCAAATAGATTGAATAAGGAAACAACTCAGCAAATATACGACAGGAAAGGAAAGAAAGAAGCAGCTTCAGGAAGTTCAGCTCCTCATTCTGCAGAAGGGAAAATTGATGAGATGGCCAAGTTGGTGAAGATTTTGACTGCAAAATTGAACAAATTAGAACTAGAGAAAAATTCCAGCAAGCCTGTTCAAGAAGGTGAATGAAACCCTAACAATCAGAACCAATTCAGAAGACAATTTGCTCCCCGTTTCATGCCTAGAGAACGAAGGAATAATGATATCCAGCGGGAAAGGAGAGAAATTGAGGACCAAAGAGTACCACCACCTCTTCAAAACAATGTTGCTGATGAAGAAGAGGTTGATGATGAAGTGATATTTGAAGACACTGATAAGGATATGAACCATTTTGGAGAAATATTGTCTGGGGGTTTTGTCACTGAGGAGGAATTTCTAAATGCAGAATACTATGATGCTGATATGTTCAAAACAGAGGATGATTTAGGTCTGAAAATGACTGCTGTAACCACTGGTGTCTGTCAAAATGAACTCAAGAAGACTGTGAATCTGAGGTCAGGTCCAAAATAGGTTGTACAAAGCCTGAAGAAGAAGGTATCTGTCCCTGCTAAGCAGCCATCTGATCTTGTGACAGAAAAAAGACAAGTTTCAGAAAAACAAAAGAAGAACATGGAGGTTGAAGAGGTAAATAAAACTGTGCAGAATTTTAGCCTGGAGAATGAATTAGGCAAGTTAAATATTCTTGTACCTTTAACTGAATTGATGAAAAAACCTTCATATAAAGAATCAGTTCTTAAGATGATTAATTCAGTAAGCAATCAGCCTATTTCTGATGCGGTGAATTTACAGGAAGAAAATCCTAAGATTTTTGTTGGATCAGCCTTGGCTGAAAAGACTGAAAATGAAGCAGGTGCTTCACCTCCATTTTACATTACTCTGGCAGTTCATGAACAAATGATACATAATTTTTTGTTAGATTCGGGAGCATCACACAATTTAATGCCAAAGGCTGTTATGGAGGCTTTAGGTCTGAGTATCACCAAACCCTATCATGATCTGTATGCATTTGATTCCTGAGCAGTGAAGTGTTTGGGGGTAATAAAGGACATGGTTGTCAGTTTGGCTCAATTATCCATGAAAAGTGTGATCATGGATGTAGTGGTAGATGATTTTACACCTAAATTTGGATTACTTCTCTCTAGGTCTTGGGAAAAGAAAGTCGGTGGAACCTTACAAATGGATTTATCATATGCTACTATTCCTATGTTTGGAGGAGAAAACAAAAGACTGTACATAGAGCTTCAATTTTCCTATATTGTAACAGATGACAAGAACCCTACCAACCATCCACTATATGTTATTGATAAAGACCTGGGTACTTGCATGTTACATTTTAGTGATGATAACAATACTGCTGGTTTGTTACAAGTTGAAAGGGAACAACCAATAAAATGCAGCAGAGAACAGGAGGATGAGTTGTGGCAATTATACTTTGATGGATCTTCTTGCAAAGAAGGTGCTGGAGCAGGGGTTCTTCTTATATCCCCTGGAGGTGAAACAATAAAGCTGATGTATAAATTAGATTTTATTACTACAAACAATACTGCTGAATATGAAGCTTTGCTGTTAGGATTAAAATCTGCCAAATAATTGGGCATTCAACAGATTTCTGCATTTGGTGACTCCGAATTAGTTGTTCAACAGGTGAAGAACAACTATCAAGTGAAGCAGGGTTTGTTGAAAGTATATCGAAATGAGGTATGGGACATGATTGAAAATTATTTTTTAGCTTTTAACATTACCTATATTCCAAGAGACCATAACCAGACTGCAGATTCAATAGCCTTGGCTGCTACACACTTTAGGATCCCCAAAACTACTCAATTGAGATATCCCATTGAAGTTAGGTATAGACCATCTGTACCTGATAATGTAAAAAAGTGGAGAATGTTTGAAGATGATTTTGAAATTAAAAGGTTTTTAGAGCTTACACATGAGTTTTCTAACTCTCTGATTGATCAAGAAGAGGATGAAGGGGATGGAGAGGTGGAAGAGATTGTTGAAAATGAAATAGCTGGATGCAAAATCATTGAATTAAAAAGTAATTTAATTCCAAAGGGTTTGGTACCTTTGGAAAGGATATTTTCAAAAGATAATGCACTCTTAAAACCTGTTGTATAGTCCTCAGAAGAGAATGTGGTGGAGTGTAACATTGGCTCTGTAGAACAACATAGAATGGTAAAGATTTCTAAAGCACTTACAGCTGAACAAAGAAACAGGTACATTAAATTGTTAAAGGAACATGTTGATGTTTTTGCATGGTCTTATGAGGAATTGAGAACGTATGACACTGGAATTATACAACATAAATTCCCTTTAAAACCAAATGTCAAACCTTTTCATCAGAAATTAAGGAGGATTAATCCATCCTTGTTTCCTGTTATTGAAAAAGAAGTAAAGAAGTTATTGGATGCCAAGATCATAGTGCCCCTCAGGTACTCTTCATGGGTGGCTAATCTAGTTCCTGTTAGGAAAAAGAATGGAGAAATTAGGTTGTGTGTTGACTTTAGAAATTTGAACCGATCTTCACTAAAGGATAATTATCCTCTGCCTAAAATTGAGCAAATATTGCAGAAAGTAGTCGGGGCACAGAGGATCTCTATGGTTGATGGTTTCTCAGGGTACAATCATATTTCTATGCATCCTGACGATAAGCAAAAAATATCTTTTACAACTCCTTGGGGAACTTTCATGTATGACAAGATGCCTTTTGGGCTAATGAACGCTGGAGCCACTTTTCAGAGGGCTATGGATATTGCTTTTGTTGGAGAAAAGGACAAGTTTGTGGTAATATACTTGGATGATATTACCGTTTTCTCACAATCAGATGATGAACATCTAAAGCATTTGAAGCAGACTTTCTTGAAATGTAGAAAATTTGGCTTGTCCTTGAATCCAAAGAAGTCACACTTTGTTGTACAGGAAGGTAAATTGCTTGGTCATTTAGTGTCAGCTGATGGTATAAGGATTGACCCTGAAAGGGTAAAATATATATTGAAAATAATTTTATCGAGGAGTAAAAAGGATGTCCAATCTTTCATTGGTAAAATCATCTTTCTGCGTTGGTTTATACCAAACTTTGCTGAGACTATCAAACAGATTACAGTCATGCTGAAAAAGGAGCAAGAAGTTAGGTGGACCACTGAAGCAAAGAATGCATTTGAGAAAATCAAAATGGCTCTTACTGAAGCTCCTGTATTAGTAAGCCCAGATTTTACCAGAGAATTTCTTACATTCTCATTTGCATCAGAGGATACAATAGCAGCTGTTCTGCTGCAAAAGAATAAGGAAGGACTGGAGCAACCTATTGCATTCTTTAGCAAAACTGTCAGGGATTATGAATTAAAATACAGTATCTTAGAAAAACAGGCCTATGCTTTGGTAGAAGCTTTAAAGTTTTTCAGAATCTATGTTCTGCATTCTAAAGTTATTTCATCTGTGCCTAATGCTGCTGTAAAAGATGTTTTAACACAGCCTAATAGTGAGGGGAAAAGAGGCAGGTGGATTGCTAAAATCATGGAGTATGATGTAGATATCAGACCTACCAAACTTGTCAAGGGACAGGGTTTAGCCATGCTACTGGCTGAATCAAATTGTCAAGCTTTGGGATTGCATGTGATGGCTGAAGAGCTAGCTCAGGAAGAAGATCAAGCAATGTTGGAAAAAGAGAAGATTATGGACTATTATTCAGCATCCACATGGTACGCAGACATTGTGTATTTTCTATTATATTTGCAATGTCCTGAGCATTTAGATAGAAAAGCTGCTAGATCTTTAAAGTTAAAAACAACTAACTATTGTTTAGTAGAAGAGTAGTTATTCTGGAAGGACCCAGGAGGTATTCTACTCAGATGCTTGGATAAATCTGAAATTGAAGGAGTAATTTTTGAATCTCATGAGGGTGCTTGTGGAGGTCACAAGTACTGGAAGGAAATAGCATACAAGATTTTAAGAGCTGGGTATTATTGGCCCTCTTTGTTTGCAAATGTATATCAACAAGTAAGAGCCTGTATCCCTTGTCAGAAGTTTGCTGGCAAACAAAAATTGCTTTCATTGCCCCAAAAACCTATTGCAGTAAGTGCTCCTTTCCAGCAATGGGGTCTGGACTTTATAGGGGAGATAAGTCCATCTTCCTCAGGACAACACAGGTGGATTCTAACTACTACAGAATTCTTTACCAAATGGGTGGAAGCCATCCCTACTAGGAATGCCACTGATAAAGTGATTATGGAATTTATTGAATAAAATATCCTCAGTAGGTTTGGGTGTCCTCATAAAATAGTAACAGATAATGCAAAGGCTTTCAAGTCAAAGGAAATGGAAGTATTTTGTGAAAAGAATGGTATCTTGCTGAAACATTCAACTCCTTACTATCCCCAAGGTAATGGTTTAGCTGAATCCTCAAATAAGAACATCATTCAGAGTATCAGAAAGTTTCTTAAGCATAACAAGAGATCATGGGATTCTATGCTGAAATATGCATTATGGGCTGACAGAATAATAGTCAAACAAGCAATTGGAACTTCTCCTTTCCAATTAGTGTATGGCACAGATGTAGTTTTTCCTGTTCAGTTGGGTATCCCAGTGATGAAGTTTCTTCAGAACTGCCAGGAAGAGCCAAATGATATGCAGAGAAGGATTTATGAGATGATAGAGTTACAACAGAACAGGGAAAAAGTGGAAGAAAAGGCATAGTTATACAGATTGAAGATTAAAAGCAGATTTGACAGGAAAGTTAAAGATAACACTTTCTTAGTTGGTGATATGGTTCTGAGGTGGGATGCCAAGAAAGAGCAAAACGGGAAGCATGGAAAATTTGATAACCTTTGGTTTGGCCCTTTCCTAGTGTCTAGGATTTTGGAAAATAACACTTTTGTTCTGCACTCTTTGGAAGGCGAGGAATTGTCAAGTCCAGTCAATGGACGATTCCTCAAGCATTTCTACAGTCTTTGAGGAGGTTTTTACTTTTCATTGTATATACCGGTGTGAGTAAAGCATAATAAGGACTCCATAACCCAATGGAAATTTCGCAGACTAGTAGGTAGCAGAAGAGAAGGCACTGGTCTACAAGTTCTTGAAGCCTCACAGGGAGGACTTCATCCTGCAGCTGGAGCCAGATGTTAAGTCATGAATTTGTTTTCTTCAGTCTTATATTTTGCTTGTGATTTTTTGAAGCTTGCTCATTTGCTTACTTCTAGGGAATTTTGATTTAGAGTGAAATTGTGACTTTTTGCCTTTAGGTTTTCATTATTTTTGTTTTTCTTATGTCCTGAAGGGTTCTATAGGGTATATGTTGATTAATAGTTTCATGAATAAGCATTAAGATCAAGGTTTAGTCATATAAACCTATGTTAAAGTTGATTTAGTGGTCAAATAGCACAAAATTTGATTTTTAAACTTTCTTGTAGCGCAACGGTTAAAATTTTGCACTGGCGCGCTACAAGAAAATCGCGGGTGCAAAATTCGTCATTTTTTACGCCAAATTTTCCAATGATTTCGCTCCTGGGATGACTAATCACATGTGTAGGAAGGTTTGATACATGTTTCATCAAGATAATCATGTAAACATGTGTTGGCTATGACGTGAGGGAGATAGTGGCAGTCAGAATTAAAGGCATGGAAAATCATGACAGATAGTGGAATGAGGCAAGATTGACGGGAAAGAGGTTCTCGAGTTAAGCATTATGAAGCTGGTGGAGAAGTGGAATGAAGACACATTCCTAAGAATCGGGAATTGGCAGTTGAAGAAGGAATTTAGGGTTTCTCAGCGCGACAGTTAGAAGTACGCTGAAGACTTGAAGACACCTGGTGGGTTAAATTCGACATTCAGATAGTCCAAAAATCAATTTTTAACACCTGCAGCAAGCTGGGAGTGAGGTATTCCACGCGACAGTTGGAAGTAAGCTGAAGACTTGAAGGGTTCTATAGGGTTTATGAGGCAGCCTTTAGGTTTTCATTATTTTTGTTTTTCTTATGTCCTGAAGGGTTCTATAGGGTATATGTTGATTAATAGTTTCATGAATAAGAATTAAGATCAAGGTTTAGTCATATAAACCTATGTTAAAGTTGAGTTAGTGGTCAAATAGCACAAAATTTTATTTTTAAACTTTCTTGTAGCGCAACGGTTAAAATTTTGCACTGGCGCGCTACAAAAAAATCGTGGGTGCAAAATTTGTCAGTTTTTACGCAAAATTTTCCAATGATTTCGCTCCTGGGATGACTAGTCACATGTGTAGGTAGGTTTGATACATGTTTCATCAAGATAATCATGTAAACAGGTGTTGGCTATGATGTGAGGGAGATCGTGGCAGTCAGAATTAAAGGCATGGAAAATCATGACAGATAGTGGAATGAGGCAAGATTGACGGGAAAGAGGTTCTCGAGTTAAGCATTATGAAGCTGGTGGAGAAGTGGAATGAAGACACATTGCTAAGAATCAGGAATTGGCAGTTGAAGAAGGAATT
The DNA here is from genome assembly GCA_001517045.1 of Pseudotsuga menziesii. Classification (NCBI taxonomy): domain Eukaryota; kingdom Viridiplantae; phylum Streptophyta; class Pinopsida; order Pinales; family Pinaceae; genus Pseudotsuga; species Pseudotsuga menziesii. Next base: position 204,776 of record LPNX010309293.1, on the reverse strand, counting down.
TAGGGTTTCTCAGCGCGACAGTTGGAAGTAAGCTGAAGACTTGAAGACACCTTGTGGGTTAAATTCGACATTCAGATAGTCCAAAAATCAATTTTTAACACCTGCAGCAAGCTGGGAGTGAGGTATTCCATGTGACCTTGGTCATGGCCTGTTAAATTGGGGGTTTTTCTATTAAGCCTTATAATGTTAAATTGTTAAAAGAAAACATAAACTCATGTATTCAAAAAACTCCCAACGGTGAGAGATTAGTCCAAAAGGTCTAAATGAACATCTTTGATGTTAGTAAAGTTCAGCAGCAGCTCTGTTAAAAAAATTTGGTGCTCTGTTTGACCTAATTATCCAATCTCGATACAAAACATTCCCTGCATTGATATTAGAACTGACTGTTAAAAAATTGAGGACAATCAGCCAGTGAGGGTTCAAGGAAGAATAGACTGCAAAAAACTATGAAAGCTAGAGGAAAATAAGCTGTGAAGTCACTAACAGGTTCTGAAAATTACACAGAAGCATCATCAAGCCTTGGGAGAGCAGATGAAGAAGAGTGGGAAGACCAACAGGTCTGAGCCCACTGAACTGAATTGGATAGACAAGTTTCCAGGGTGTGTTGAACTCTTTGAGAATGCTGGATGGTTGAACTTCTTTAAGAAGATTGATGGATATAATACCGAAGTCTCTCATAAATTTTATCAATGTTATAACCAAGATATAGTATCATTTGATACTCTGAAGTTCAAATTAACTGTAGAATTAGTGGCTGAAGAAATAGGGGTCAAGAATGAAGGAGAACTTTGGTTCAAAAAGGTGCCATTTACCTTCAATGCCCAAAGGTATCTATTGCCTGGCATTTTTCCAGATTGGAGCAAGGGAGTGCTCATCCATAATTTCAGAGCTGAATGGGTAGAGCCTATAAAGGTTCTACAAAGCTACATTACATGTGAAGGGAGGTATTCTTTTGTCTTCAAGTATCATTTCAGGTTTCTTCAACACCTTAGTGGTGAATCAAGGATGAATCTCCCTTTCTTCCTGCTAAAGAGCTTGCAGAAAATGTCCAGCAAGATCAAAGAACATCATGACCACACTGCCCAGTCCATCTTTCACCATGGATTGATCAAGCTTATTATCAGCAGTGTTCTACAGAAAGAAGGAAATACTTGGGACTACTTTCTCTTTTGGTATGGGTTCCAAAATAACCAGGAAGGACAACCTAGCAGAAAGCAGGTTGATAAGGGACAAACCCTAATTAGAAATTTAATTCAAAAAGTGAAGGCTGAAGATGAAAAATGTGTCAAGTTACAGGAAGTGGAAGAACCTTCAAAAGGAGATTATGAATCTCAGCACCCTCCAGTTGACAGTGAGAACAAAAATTTGTTGTTTATACATAAGGAAACCCAACCTGTTCAAAATAAAGCACTCATTGATGAAAAAATTGTTCTTACAGAAAGGGTTTTAGAAGATGAAGAAAATACTAAGGTCCAACAACGAATTCCAATTACCATCTTGTCTGAATATGAAGCATATTTGTTGGAAGGAGATGAGTTGACTATCAGTTCTAAGGCTAGGGTTGGCACACACAGGGAGTTCTACAGTCACGAGGATAAGACAGTAATACCAAAGAAAAAGAAGATCAAAGTTAAAGAATTTGCCTCTATCATGCATCAAGGAAAATTTTTAAAGATGGTAGGAGATTTTTCTCCAGGTTGGAGACCCAAAACTAGATCCAAAAACAAATTGAGGATAAACATGAAAAAGCTACTAAACCCTAAGTTAAACACAGAAGAGGTAATTGTGCTTGATAATTCTTCCTCTGATGAAAAGCTGGAGATTGGTAAGGGTAACAGCAAAGGGAAGAAAGAAGCAGCTCTAGGAGGTTCAGCTTCTCATCCTGCAAAAGGAAAAAGGCCATTGAAAACAGATGAAGAAACCAGCCTCACCGAGACCAAATTGTCTGCTGTGTTTTTGGAATTACGAGGTGAAATGTTGAAGGAACAATAGAAAGAGGAAATAGAAGTTTCTTATTCAGAAAACAAGCTGTTGATGGATGAAAATGCACCTACTGAAACAGATAATCAAGAAAATACAAGTGTTCATGATGCTTCTGCAGGGCTGCTGCTTGAGGATGAGGAAATCTTCAGAAAATTGAACATCCCATGGCTGCCTAGTGAGCTACAAAGCACAACAGGAAGCAAGAAATTTGACTCAGACAAGGAAAATTTGCAAAGAGCCATCAAGCAGTATAAACATCAAATATATTATATGCAAGAAACAAATGATGGTTTGATTACAGCTAATAAAAAACTCAGGGAAGACCTAGAAGAAGTGAATGACCACTACCAAGAACTCATTGCAGTCTCCAAAGAGGCCTTAAAAAGGAAAAGAAGTACAGAGATGAAATTTGTAGGATTAAAATAGACTGTCAGAAGCCTATGGCAACAGAATGAGGATCTTACTAAAAGAATGACAAAGATGGAGGCTGAGCAGCAGAAAGCTAGGAAAAAGGCCCAAGCCTTAGATGGGATAGCTCTGTTAGCAGAAGCTGCTAAAGACCTATAAGCATTGTTAGCTAAAGCAGTTACTTGTTATGTTTTGAGGAATACTTTATTTTTGTAATTATTATTTTGATAATACCCTATCGATGAGTAGGATAAAAACAGTTAAGGTTTAGACTCTAACTGAATTTTAAAAAAACAGTATTTAGGAAGGTCACAAAGAGAACATGGGTTCGACTTTTGGATGGCTAGAGGAGGTCTCTTGACTTATTGATAAGCTAAGTAATTGACTCTCATGTGTATTTGATGAACAAAATTATGAAATATATGCTCCATTTTACCCGTCAGTATGTGTTTTGGCTTCATTTCTAGCTTGTTTAGCTACACAATTGATAATTTCATTGCTGGTTTATAGTCTTTATGCTTGTAGTGCTTGTCAGTTGTGGATGGACTTCAATGTTATTTTCTATTGGATACATGGTTATTATATTATGCATATTTGTTCTTCTTTACTTGTGATTTAGTTCCTTTTTGGCTTATGAATGTACTCCCTTTTGTCACCAAACTTCACAACCAGAAAAACCTTTCAAAAACCCTAAAAAACCTAGTTTTGTTTGATTGAATATTTGAGATTGTGTTGGCTTGTTTCTTTGTAGTCTGGAAACAATTTCTGGCACAAACATAACCCACAGGTCCAACTTGTCTAGAAAGACACCGAAAATAATAGTTATTATAATGACACTTGGGTACTATTTACCCGACTTACATCCAGAGGTTTACATTGACTATTTCAATGACTATTACATGACCAAACTCATTTCCTGATTGTGGAATAGAATCAATACATCTATAATATCTTTTGAAGTTACAATACTTTAATAATATTTGGTTGTCAAAAAGGGGTCGATTGATATTGTCAAAAAATTTACTTGAAGCTATCCCATTATACAGGGTGACATTAGCTCATGTCCTTAAAATATATCTTGATGTCATTAGGAATATTTGTTTTAACTTCTTATGGAATGGAAATATGGTGGAAAATCCATTCCACTGGGTTGCATGGGACTAGCTATCGTTGCCAAAGGAGTCTAGCAGTTGGGGCTTGAAGCACCTAATACAATTTTTCCAAAGCGTTATCAGAAAAACCTATTTAGTGTATTCTTGCTGAAAATACATCGTGGACATAAGTTGTATATAGAAAATATATTTTTCCACTAACAACCAAAGAATGGATTAGGAACACAACCAAAGATTTCATACACATATCTATTATGTGTTTATTTCTATGCAATTTTTTTGAGCTTTGATCTTTAATTCGTTTATGTGCAGAGCTACCGAATACTTGAATCAATAGAAAATTCAATCACATAAAAAATCAACAATAACATAGGATATACCTTGGGGAAAATACTCAAAACTATGACGATGAAAAACCCCAACAAATATTCACAATATAATTATGCTAGATCGCAGAGAATGTCTTTTTACAACAACAAGATTTCTTTCGGCACCCCAAGTGCAAGATAAGAGAATACTGAGAAATAGAGAATAGACATCAAATAAATGAGTTTTCCAACGTGTCTAACACATTAATAACAAGATAGGATCATTTCCATGCAAGGTGTAGAGAATAACAAGATGAGGAAATAGCCTTCCATGCAAAATATAGTGAATTGCATTATTGTATATTTGTTTTGTACCTCAGTTTCTTCAATCCTGGATTAATTAATTCTCTCTTCCTTTCTTATTTAACATTAAATCATGCTCAGTTGTCTTTATGGTTAACCTTCCTCTTAAGTATATGTAGGATCACTTAGTTAACAATATAACTTAAGTGTCATCATGCAATAAGTGTAACTCAATTGTCATAAACTAACTGTTGTATTTCAACTTAAGTGTCGTATTTTAGTTTAATTAAAGTGTAATCATGCAAAACACTTCAGTTAAACAATTCATTTTGATTAACCCTTTAGTTAACTATTCTTAACTGAAATCATGCTGACTGATTTTACTGAAGTGATGGTTATAGTGTGATTTGCCACACCTTATGCATCATGCCTTAATGGCCTTCCCATGTCCCTACGTAGACTTAATATACCCCCTTTACCTAGTATATCCTTAATGCTTCAGTTCAACCCTTAGAAATACAATTTTGAAGATACATGTAGGTACCTAGCTCTACAACTCATGTATACACATCTTGCACCATTGTATCCCGCCAACATCAGGTTTTATGCTAAAAAATAAAAATAAAAATATTTGTAGTTTCCCTCATCAAGTAACAAATAGCTTGATCCTTGGCCTTCCATATGCCTGGAAATGCTCTGATTCGAACCTCCATTTCAAATTTGAGGGTTATATATTGAGCCATTGTGAAGCATTGAGGAGGAGGAAACTTGGAGAGAAAAGAAACTATAGAGAATTTTTTCCCCATTACCATATGCTTTTTTCTACATCCTTTTGTCCTTGTTGATAGAGCTCTTTGTGTTCATATCCCAAGCTCTCTATTTCTTTTGGTGAGCTTGCCTTGCTATGGAGGATTGAAGTGGTGGAGGAGCATGTGGATGAACTTGGTTTCTTGGTTTCGATGAGGCGCCAACATAGGTTGTCATATTGCATCTCTACTTTCTATTAATAGGAATATCCATTTCTCGTCCAAATTCAATGTGCAATTGTTTTATTTGTATCCATGGGTGTAATTGCTTTATACATGCTTATATGGATTATTCCAGATTGAATGCTAACACTTAATATATTTTATGCTTGGATATATATTTGTTGTTGAGGTAAAATTGTAGAGACAAGCTTTTGATATCATGATCTCAATGGTGGTATTCTTCGAACATCCGGTTAAGGTACAAACTCTTTCCTTTAGTGGTTAGTTTCTTTAATTTATCTAGTATATTTGAGAATGGATGTGATTTCTGGTGTTATCTCATCTATTGTGGTCCACCCCAAGCCATAGTAATATTTTCTCTGCAATAGAATTGGTGAATCCACTCAGAAAAATTCATTTTTTGTTAGGGTTTTTGGGTGCATTTTTGCGTGAATTGCTCTCTGTTTCTTTGAATTTCTATGCCACATTTGGTAGTGGGTTCATCTATTGATAGTTCCTTGGAGTGGTTTGTCCCTAGACTTACATTTTTACCCCCTCTTCACTTGTGTACACGATTTATGGCACTTACAGTCGTGTATATACACGGACTGCACTCTGTCAAGTCACATACATACACTGCTATTCTCTGAACAATCACATATTTCTCCCATTTTTAGTGATATATTGGTGTGAGAGCTTGTTGGGTGTTTTTTTAGTTTTTTTGAGTCTTCCATGGTCCCTATGTTCATGTTTACTACTCCAGTTGTGGCTAGAAACCCCTTTTCATAGGTCTTTTTTAGAAAGTTATTCTTGTCATTTTCTCTTTTGTTTTGCTTTTAATGCATGAGTCATTAGGTCTTGGTGCTTTTGTTGGCTTGTGTATCTATGCTTATTGTAGGGGATGAAATTTTAATGGTTCTGTTTTACATTTTCATTTATTTATTTTGAAAATACCAAAATATTTGCATTGTTGCATATTCATTTACATTTCACATTAGTATGGAAAGAAGCACTTGCATTGGTTTGATTGGAATGGAATTATTATAGGATTTCAATCATGAAAGGTTGCATTTGCATTTAAAAGGAAAGGAATTGTATTTGCATTTCATTTATTGGCATGCCATCTTTTCATTCAAAAAATGAAATGGCACTTGACATTGTTTTGAAGTTTACATATTTACTTTTATTGCTGAGTCATAACATCACTAGTTTCAAAGTAATATCGTTGAGTAATCACGACATATTAAAATGAACGCTTAATTTAAAATTGATTAGAAGATTTTATTTTGTAGGGTAAACTAACAAGTTTAGGTTTTAGAGTCTTGGAATAGTATTTTTTTAGTAAAGTTATCCATGACTACAAAACAAAAACAATTAGGTGTTTGACTAGGGAGAGGATAAATCCTCGCTATAATTGGTGTTCTTAGGAAGCTCCTCTTACATAGGAGTTAATTATTAGAAAATGCGCATGTTGTTGGCGGGGATATCCCTCCACTACCTTCAATGAGCGTCGGATATATTTCTAGGATCTTATTCATATCTAGCGGCTTTTGAGATACCTTTGGTGCTTTTGAGATTTGGGCTTAGTTACCCTTCCCATACAGTGGATCTTGTCTATGAATTTCCGCCTGAGGATTGATAATATTAAGGTGACCTTAGTTTCTTTTCCTAGGTATTGTAGGGGGTGCTTATAGAGGTTATTTTGTAGGTATTCCAGACAGGTAGGGGTCAGATGACATAAGTGCTTTAATATGTGTTGAAGATGAGGGCCACTCTAATAAGTTACACACATCCACTTGTAGAGTGTGGGACTGTTAGCCTCTCCTAGGTGAGGAATACCTGCTGCATTCAGGAGCTCATTTGATCCTCATGCCTTGTTTATGTAATTTTATCCTAGCTTACTTAGAGGTGTGCTCTGTGTTTTCTACTTGGCTTTAGGGATCGTAATTATTTGAGGCTCTTTTGATAGAGTCATCATGGATTGAGATTTGGATTCTCGTCAATCTTGTAGTTTATCTAGCTTACCACATTGTGATTGTACTCAACATCCTTCCAAGAGGCAGAGATGTGAGATTGGTCCTATTTCTCAAAGAGGGATCATTCGACCCTTTTCGATGACTACTACTCCAGAGAATTCAGAATTCCCTCTGTCACCCTCATCTTCCATGGGAGGAGGATTCCATGAAGCTCCTTATTCATCTACTTTATGGGTCTGTGGGACTCTGTTTCTGAAAACAATAGATATCATTTTAAGATGCTAAAATGGGAGCCCCACTCATCCTTTTGATTGGATTTTAAGGCCAAAATCTTGCTAGGGGATTTTTAACTATAAGTACTGTGTTTTGACCTTAATAAAATTTCCTTAAAAACTTTGTTATTTTGGGGGTTTTGCGGACTGCAGGATCTCCCTTGTTTCTTTTACAGATGCCTTGCATTTCTAAAACCCACATTCTGCACTGCGCAAAGCGGAAACCAAATTCTTTTTTTTTGAGGTTTTTCAAAAATTAGTTTCACGCATTCCGCAATCCACAAATGCATATAGAGGAAGTTAGAATTTTTCGTTCAATAAAATCTTGTCTTTCTACTACCCGCAACCCATAGTGTGGATTGCAGAGTGCAAAAATTAGTTTCAAAATAAAACATTTATTTTTTGGTTCCGCCTTCCGCATGCTGCGATGCAGATTGTGGAAAGAGGAAAAATCATGTTTTGCATTTTTTTTGCTTTTTCAGTCTCACAAACCGCAACCCGCATGTAGATTGTGGAAAGTGGAAACTCAATAAAATTGTAGTTTACAACATTTCTTACCTGCATATCGCAACCCACAGTGCGGTTTGCGTAGTGGAGAAATCATAAGATCTAAGGTTTTTTGCTTGTTTTCACCTCCACATTTGGATTTCCCACCTCAATCTCAGTTTTCTATTTCTACCAGATCTACAATTCACATCTATTATTTCGTTGGGTTTTGGATTATTTAATTCATTTGAATTTATGAATTCTTTACCATTTCACTTGCGATTTTTACTACATTTGAGATTTTAATGTGGATTTTTCTCGTTCAAGCTCGCCAATCCTATCATATCCAACATTTATACCAAATTTACCTCAAAGTCCACCAGAATGTCCATAAATACTAGGTATAAGACCGCTCTACAATATCAAAAGAACAAGGACCCAAATGCCGGGGTATTTACTAATACTAGTGGGCGTGTTTCTGAAACCCTTCATTTGGATTGGTGGAGGATCTATTCAATATTTTAAAATGATGACTTCTCTGCAATCCCCCATGACCAACATGCATATGCCAAAATTAGGAGTTCACAGCTTGACTGTATTGCAGACAGGCCTCCATTCATGTTGTATACATACCCTCTAAAGTGGGCACTTGACTATGCAATCCCCAAATAATGGTCGTTCGATGACCACCTTCGAAACCCAGTAGCCTCATTCCACCCATACATATTATCTAGAGCATACACACTTAGACCTCCCCCAAAACTCCTCACAACCCAACTTCTTGATGTAGCCATGACCCAATTTGACTATTAGAAATTATTAAAATCCTGGATGGATAGCCCTATAGAGTTTGTCCCCAATGCAGACAAGGTCTACCCCATTGCATGGTTCAGGGGGCCATTTCTGGTTGTATGGTTTAACCAATTGTACCGAATTCAATATTGTATGGGCCCCCATATCCCATCACATATTTCTTATAGGGGAATCATTCAATTGGGCATTGATTCTATCAGTCACCCTAAAGGGAAAGATTGAAAAGTATCAAAAAAATTCAACCTCAAGGAATCCAACTTTATACATGACATGGTATGTGATGGACATATTTTGTGCTACTTCTGCATTCCCGACCATGGGATGGACTTAGACCAAGAATTCCCTGCCAGTACACATCTATTTCTCGGACATGTGGGAGGATAATTTTATACCCCGAATTTATGAGATTTGCGACCACTTCATAGGTTCTATGTACCATATGATCTTCAAGGAATATGCCCTAATATTTTTCAGAATGGGCCAGAGCTCTGATATCTCTCATGGGTGAATGGTATGTCAGAGAATATTTCTCCTACATTCAGATTTGGGGCAACAATACAGTACACCTTCTACCAATAATCGTCTCGGATAGGATGGTTTTGGAGGTAATAGCTTATTATACGGTCGTTGATGGAGCCTTCCCTAAGATTGCTTCACTGGAGAGTAAGTGTTGGACCAAGTTCCATTTGATATTGGGGGTTTCTACATTGCAGAACTTCACTCATGCTGCTATCCTAGGAAAGGCTATAGCATAAATGAATCTAGGAGAAGGACCCAGAAGAATGCATGATCCCAAGTCATGGCTGGCTAATCATTTTGAGCATGGGCACACCAAATTTTCTTATTCCCACGAGGATCTTCCTGATGTCTCAATATACAGAGGGGATATTGATTTTTTAGAAGTGGTGAGAATGATTACCAATCCTCAAGAAAAAGGCCACATATTCTGATATCAGAAGGATTTAAATACCTCTACCCTACATTTCAAACAACTCCACTTGAATGTGTAAGAGGATTCCCAAAAGAAGAACATAGAAAAGGAGGATAAGGAAGCTTTAGCTAGTTCTTCCATTAATAACCTTGACAAGTATAAATATAGAGGTAAAGCTGATCTGGAAGGCCCCGAGAAACCACAATCATCCTCCACATTGGATATTTTACATAGAGCAACAGAATTTAAGAAAGGCCTGGAGAATCTTAGTTAATAGATAGAGGCACAAATAGTTGTGGCACCACCTCCACCAAAGAAGAAAAAGGTTCATGTGGTCATTCCTCAAACACAATTACAAGAAGAAATTCCTCAACCTCCACCACAAGCAATTCAAATAGTGGAGCATCCTGAACAACAACTTAAAGTCATCCAACTTACATCTACTACGTCTTCTTTCTCCAAATTTATAGGAGAGGAGTTGAAACAATTAGCAAGGAAAATACATGATAAATTTTATTAAGGCATGGTTAATCTGTATGAATGGTTCAATGAGATGCAGTTGCTGTATAATTCATTTGAGCATTAGTCAGGATTCCTCCATGAGAATCACAAAAGAAGACAAGAAGAAACTAAAGCTTATGATCACATTATAGAGTGGCATAAATATATCAAAGACAGACCAAAAGATATGCCAATCCTCGATAAAGCTTAAGCTGAAGAAAATCTAGGTGATAATTGAAACATGGGAAAGAATTTGTGATATGGTGGAATCCATCATCAAAGATGGGAAAGAAACTTGCAAAAGGAGGTGGTTTGCCTCAAAACATTGCTCAAGTATCTAGATATACCACTCCTAGATCCTATCGATGAGGCCATGCCTCCGAAATTGAAGTTGGAGCATATTCAAAGTGATTATGTCAAAACGAAGGAGCATATTTTGGAGATAACTCAGCTTACTATGGAGGAAATCAAGCATTGGGTGGAGACACCTCTTTCTTCATTAATGAGGATTGGTCTCTTTCTCAATGAATGGACGAAGATCAAGAAGAAGGAGATCACATCCTTAATATATAAAGTTGGATTGCATTTAGAGAATGCTCAGTTTAAAGACATCCAAGATTTAATGCATTCTTTTTCGAAGTGGTTTTCTACCCTTGGAAAATCATGAAACTGAAATATCTTGTAATCCCACATCCTGCGAAATTTCTCTTTTGGTAAATTTTGTAATATTATTAAAGGGAGGGAATTTCCCAAGTAAAGGGGGGACTAGCGGGATTAAGCATAGGAGAACTATACAGGAGAACATACTACCAAGCACATACTGGGAAATATTTGTAATTTTGAACTTTGTAACGTTTTGCAAGTTGAATAAAAATTACAGTGTTATTTATGCTATGTTTTGTGGTTATTCATCAAATGTTTTTCATGAATTTTAGTCTTTCTTCCATCTATCTGGAATACTGGTTATTGGTTTCTCATCTACTGGATGTGTTAGTTTTTGTATTGATTTTTCCTTACAATTTTAACACATTAGATGCATTGAATGGATGTTTTTATTTAATTCACATGCTCTGTCCTGCAACTAATGAGTAGTTATTAATCCCTAATACTAATTTGTCAATTGGTATTATCTGATAGGACATGTTGTACACTTATAACACTTTGGATAAAGCATTGCAATTTTCATTGTTTGGTTTTATTTGAAGTTGGTGAAGGAAATTGAACTTGACTTATATTTCTATACATTGAGTAATCGGTTTCTTGTTACCAATCATATCTTACAAATTCCCTGCCTAAATCTGTTACAATCACTATTTAAGTTTTCTTGAACAATCAGTATAGAATCCAGTTACTTCAAAAAATTCTCAGATATTCCTTGAGGGAAGAGCAGATTACTTAGATCTAAAAAACCTTGTGCTAGTTGAGGCCTCATATCCATAGGATATATCCATCCCAAACAACTCGGGGGTAGAACCATCTCTACATGGGATTGATTTGAAGCCTTTCTAGTTGTAGGATTTCCTTGTGTTGACTAGATTATAGATCTTCCAGTAACCTATAATCTTGGGCTATAAAAAAATGGCGCTAGAAAGAGGGCCATTATAAAACATGTCAAAGAAAAATACAACCAAACCTCCTCACCCCAAACCACCTATCATTACTAGGATCCATATCCAAGCTTCTATGTCTGCAGCACATCTTGCCGAAGTTCAATAACCAATTCCTACCACCCCTATTTTGGAAAGATCAATCGGGAGAACCGAAGCCCTTTTTACACCACCCACTATTAGAATCCTCACTTTTGAACTATGGAGAAAAAACGACCACGATATTACTGCAAGGGTGGAACCAAGGAATGAGATAGTTTAGAGTCTTAGAAACATCTTGTATTCTCCTCTTTTAATTCTCAATTCGCCTGTTAATACTTGTACTCGAGATATTAATCTATAGGAAGATACTACTGATGTTGAAAATTCTGGGTTTTACTGCTTGCTGGTTTAAATGAACAATTTGTGTTTTTCACTTCAGCTGGTTTTGCATAGGATTGAAGCTACTTAAAAATTTTCCGAACAATTTTAAACACACAGTAAAATCAAATACTAACAGGCTGAAACAAATACATGCACACCATAAATTTGACTCAGATATTTTTGGCTAATCAGCCCTGGAAAAACACCCACGGGGAAAACCAGTCAGAGAGAGGAGAGATATTTATTATTCTTCAGCAAAGTACAGGACAGAAAATGGTGAAAAATACAACTTATATCCACCAGCAAACTTTATCTCAAAGTCTGGAAATTAGTGCTCAGCAAACCAGCCGTACACCCTTCTTCTTTTCTGTGCAAAAATCAAATGCAAATGTCCAGCAGTAATAGGCTGTACATTTCCTAGAAAACAATGCCAATAAATGCAGCCGTACAGCAGCAAAACAGGCCGTACTTCTTCCTCGAATTTTGTGCCAAAAATTGCAGACCGTAAACACAGGCCGTACCTCGATTTCTGTGCTGAAATTTAATGCTATCCGTACAGCATTTAACCAGGCCGTACTCTTCCTCGAAAACTGTGCAGCATTAATGAATCCCGTACCTACAGGCCGTACATCGATTTATGGAAATTAAATGCAGACCGTACGGTGCAATAAATGCAGGCCGTACTACCCTCGATTCCTGTGCAAAAGTACCAGCAATAAATGAAGGTAAAACACTTCGATTTCTATGCATTCAATGTTCCTCGATTTCTGTGCAGCAATCTCTCTTCTTCTGGAAAATCGTGACCTCCTTCAGCAAACTCAACCTCCTCTCTCTCTGCTCTTCTCTTCTCCTGGAAACATGAAAAGTGAATGCCCTTTTGCCTCCCTTAGCCTTTTTGTTTGACCTAAGTGAGCTTCTTAATCCAATGGTGGAAAAAGAATCAATCCAATGGATGAGATTGAATGTGAGTGAAAATCCCTTTTATTTATTTCTTATAAATAAAATCACTCACCCACTTAAATTGATCAAAAAGTGACTTTATTGTTATAAAGTCTCATTAAGTGACTTTTAATGTGAGGGTCACCTTTTTCCCTCTTAAAGTGACTTTAGGAAAAAATTAAAGTCACCTAGGGAACATCTGCCTAGGTACAAAAACTAACACTCCCTCTTACCGAGGAAGGTGTTCCGTACCACTCCCAACTTATCTCTGAAGAAGACGAACTTGCCCCTCCCCAAAGATTTCGTCAAGATATCAGCTACCTGCTCATCAGTGGAAATATGCCGAAGCTCAACTGCCCCTCTCTGAACGTAGTCTCGGATGAAATGGTATCTGATCTCTATGTGCTTTGACCTATCATGGAACACTGGATTCTCAGAGAGCTGAATGCAACTCTGATTGTCACAGTAGATCACCGTAGGCCTAAGCTCCTGATCAAACAAATCTACCAAAAGATTGCGAAGCCACAATGCTTCACAAGTAGCCTGACTGGCTGCCATATACTCAGCCTCAGCTGAACTCAATGCAACGGACCTCTGTTTCTGGCTGAACCACGACACTGCTGCCGAGCCCAAACTGAAACAACAACTGGAAGTGCTCTTCCGATCCCACACGCAACCTGCCCGGTCTGAATCTATAAAACCAACCAATCCGACTCCATCCGAACCCCTGTAGTCCAGACCATAGTCCACTGTCCCTGCAAGATATCTCAAAATGTGCTTTGCAGCTATCCAGTGCATACTCCTAGGCTCAACCATGAACTGGCTAAGAGTGTTCACCGCAAAGCACAAATCTGGCCTAGTGTTGACCAGATACATCAACGACCCAATAAGCTGACGATATACAGTGGGATCCACCAACTTGCCCTCGGAAGCATGGAGTTGCTTCCAGTTGGTGATCATAGGTGTAGACATAGGCCTGCAGTCCTCCATCCTAAATCTCCTCAGAATATCAGCTGCATACTTTCCCTGTCCAAGGAAAATATGCCCAGGCTCCTGCCAAACCTCCATCCCCAAATAATAGTGCATCAGCCCAATATCGGTCATCTCATACTCCGAAGCTAAGTCTCTCTTGCAGTGTGCAATGAGACGCTCAGAACCTGTGATGAATA